>CAUYLG010071541.1:0-79946 GCA_963573385.1 Cacajao melanocephalus | reverse complement strand
CTCCGTCTCTACTAAAAATACGAAAAAAAATAGCTGGGCGTGGTGGCACGTGCCTGTATTCCCAGCTACTGGGGAGGCTGAGGCAGGAGAATTGCTTGAACCCGGGAGGCGGAGGTTGCAGTGAGCCGAGGTCGCGCCACTACACTCCAGCCTGGCACCTGGTGACAGAGTGAGACTGTCTCAAAAAAATAAAAATAAAAATAAATAAATCTGAAAAGCAAAACCTGAAAGGATCAAATTGTTTTAACCAACTTAACTGCATTCCAGAACAATACTCAGGAATATTTACAGAAATATAAAAATATTCCAGCCATAAAAAAGAATGAGTTCCTGTCCTTTGAAGGGACATAATGAAGCTGGAAACCATCATTCTCAGCAAACTAACATAGGAACAGAAAAGCAAACACCGCATGTTCTCACTCATAAGCGGGAGTTGAACAATGAGAACACATGGACACAGGGAGGGGAACATCACACACCAGGGCCTTTTTTGGGGGGAGGGGGAAAGGGGGAGTAAGAGCATTCGGACAAATACCTAGCACATGCAGAGCTAAAACCTAGATGATGGGTTGATAGGTGTAGCAAACCACCATGGCACATGTATACCTATGTAACAAACCTGCACGTTCAGCACATGTGTCCTAGAAATTAAAGTAAAATTTACAACAAATAAAAAATAAAAATATTCAGCATCCAAAAAGGTAAAATTCACAATGTTTGGCATCCAATAGAAAGTTACCAGGTACGTAAAGAAGCAGGAAAATAAGATTCTTAATGAGGAGAACAATTAGTCAATTGAAACTGATACAGTCTTGACACAGAGGTTAAAATTAACAAGCAAGGACATTAAAACATGGAGAATAACTGTAACACTTATGTTTGAAAAGTTTAAAAAATTATTAGAAAACCCAATTAAACTGATGTGGATGAAAACTACCATGTAGCAGATGATAAAACACATGGAATAGGATCAACCATAGATTTTACTTTGCAGAACAAAGATTAGTGAACTTGAATATATGACAAAAACGATCTAAAATAAAAAGAGAGAGAGAAAAGCATTTTTAGAAATCTAACAATGCCTTGATGACCTGTAAAACAATTTCAAGTGGCCTAATTTCTAGGTAATTGAAGTCCCGAAGGAGAGGAGAAAGATGGGAGATAGAAAAAACAATGTGGAGAAGTAACAGCTAAAACTTTTCCAAATTTTTTGAAAACGGTTACCCACAAATTCAAAATGCTCAAATGATTCCAAGCACAAGGAACATTTTTTTTAAAAACTTTTCACCAAAGCGTATCATAATCAAATTGCTAAAAACTAGTCGTAAAGAAGAAAATCTTAAAAGCAACTAGAAAAAAAGACCATATGCACTAAGGAACAAAGATTAGGATGACAGCACATTTCTCATGCGAAACAATATAAGCAAGAAGACGGTGAAGCAACATTTTTAGTGTTAAGAGAAAAAAAATTGAACTGAAAAAACCGAAAGATAAAAAAATAATTTTATAACGAGCAAAAATATATTTCAAAAATAAAGGTGAAATAAGGACCTTTTCAGACATGTAAAAGTAGAAATAATCACCAACAGAACTGTGCTACAAGAAGTGTAAAAGAAAGTCCTTTGGGCAGAAGAAAAAGAATACCAAATCTGTGTAAAGCCATGGAGATTATCAGAAATAATAACAACTAGGGTAAATATACATTTTTCCTTTCTTTAATATCTCTTTAAAAATAATTGAGTCTTTAAGTGAAAAGTAATAATGATAGACACAGCCTGTAGTTTGTAACATGTATAAAAATTAAATGTGTCACATCAATAGCACATAGGCTATAAGAAGATAATCAGAAGTGTAACTACTGTAAGTCTTTTATACTGTAGTGACTATGGCATATTATCCCTTGAAGATAGACTTTGAAAAGTTAAAAATGTATACTGTAAACTTTAAGAAACTAGAAAAATAAGAGCAAATTGGAACTAGAATAAATAGAAAAATGCAGATTGATAGGAAATCAGTGAAATACAAAATACACACACACAAAATAAATAAATAAAGACAGACCAATAAAACTAAGGACTAGTTCTTTGAGAACTATATATCTGGAATATATATATCTATATCTCAAGTTCTCAAGTGAAGTTTATTCCAGGAAAGTAACATTGGTATAACATTCAAAAACCAGTATTAATTACATTAGCAAAACAAAGGCAAGGTTGGTATAACTTTCAAAAACCAACATCAACCATATTAACAAAACTAATTAAAATCAGCCTCTATAAATGTTCCCCATCTCCATGTTATGGTCCAGAAATTGCCTCAAGGCAGAAATTCAATGCAATTGTAAAACTCATTCCATTTATTTTCTTTTTCTCATTCACAGTCCTGCACTTCCTATTCAATGTCCGAAAATCATTGTTTCATAGTCATTTATGGCTAAAAGTATAATTTTTATTACTGCATGTAGTATCTGTAAACAGAATTCCCAATCTTTGTCTTTAATTGTAGTTGTTACACATTTTTTTTCTGTTAAGCAAATAATTGATACATTATTAAAGTTAAATTCCATGTAAATACTGATATATCTGGATTTAAATATATTATCTTGTTAGCTTTTTTCTTAAATTTCTTATTGTTTTTCTGTGTTCTTTTTTGTCTTTGTCTTTCTCAGATTAACTGCATGTCTATTCTCCTCTACCAACTTTAATTATACATTCATGTATAATTCTTTCAATGGTTATCCCAGAAATTTTAAAAATGCATTAATCACTTACTGCAGTCTACCTTCTTATTACTTCTACCACAGCTCAATAAGTGAAGGAAAGATTAACCCCATTTGCTTGTTTATAGTTTTTGTGCTATTGTTGTCATAATTTACTTCCACATATGTTATAAACTGAAAAGATACTAGATTTTCTTATAGTTAGGATTTGTTTATATTAACATATATTTAATTATTTTGGTAATCTATGAATCTATTTCTTCCAATAGTTTTGAAGTTCAACCTAGAATCATTAGTCTAATCATTATAATTATTAATAATATTAATCATTAATACAATTTTAATTATTACTTCTAATAAATAGGTGAATCTGTTTTTTTCTGAATAAATGTTCTGCTGATAAAATGTTCTGTTTTTTCTTAAAATACCTCTACTTTCCCTTTATTCTAAAAGTAATTTTTGCTTAGAATTCTAGGTAGGCAGCATAGTTTTAGTTAATACTTTGACAAAGGCTTTCAATTGTCTTTGGCTTCTATCATTTCTGTTGATAAGTCAGCAATAATATTTTCTATTGCTTGTTGAAAAGTTTTTTCCATTGTCTTTTCCAATTTTCCTTCTTTCCCATTTCTGTTTTCTTTCTGGGATTCCAGTTACACAGACTGTTTGATTATACTCTGCATGTCTCTCATATACTCTTCTATTCCTTCAATTCTTGTTCTCTCTGTGCTATAGTTTACGTTTTTCTATTAGTCTGTCTTCAAATTTATTAACCTTGTCTTCAGTCATGTCCAGGCTGGATCTTAACAGAGCCAGTGACTTTTTATTTATTTTGTAATTTTAAATTACAGAATATCTAATTTTTTTCAAGAATCCAATTCTCAGTTTAATTACCCACATATTTATTTTCTTTCTCTTTTTCAGTATTTTCTTGATCATATTTTTCACATATGACATATACACAAATATATGCTTTTAATGGATATTTTAACATTTGATCTAATTGATAAAAATTATATATACTTATTATGTACAACTTGTTTTAAAATATGTATACATTGTGGGATGGCTAAATTGAACTGATGAATAAATGCATTATTTCACATATTTACTTTCCTGCAATAAGAATACTTAAAATCAACTCTCTTAGCAATGTTCAGTATGACATTATCTATCATTACCTATAGTCACCACGTTGTACAATAAAACTCTTGAACTTATTCTTCCTAACTGAAATTTTGTATCCTTTGACCAACATCTCTCCAACCCAAAATCCATTTTCTAGTAACCAATATTTTAATCTTTATTTATGAGTTTACCTTTTTTATATTCCACATGTGAGATCATGCAATATTCATCTTTCTGTGTTTGATTTACTTAACAAAATATCTCCAGTTCCATCCATGTTGTTGCAAATGACAGGATTACATTTTTTAAGGCAGAATAGTATTCCCATCACATTTTCTTTATTCACTCATCCATTGATGGACACTTAAATTGATTCCATATCCTAGCTATTGTAAACAATGCTGCAATGAATGTGAGAGTGCAGACATACTGGTTTCACTACCTTCAGAGATATACTCAGAGGTGAAATTGCTGAATCATACGGTAATTCTATTGTTACTTTTTTGAGGAATCTCCATGTGATTTTCCATAACGGCCTTACTAATTTACATTCCTCCCAATGGTATATAATGATTCCCTTTTTTCCACATCCTCTCTGACACTTATTCTTTGTGTTAGGTGATTATGATTTTAATTTACATTTCTCTGATGATTAGTGATGTTAAACATTTTTTCATATGCCTGTTGAGCTTTTGTCTATCTTCTTTAAAGAAATACCTGTTCTGGCCCCTTGCTTATGTATTAATCAGGTTGTTTTATTATTGAGTTGAGTCTACTATATATTTTGAATATTAACCCTTTATCAGATGTACGATTTGCAAATATTTTCTCACAGTCTTTCAGTTGTCACTTGCTCTGTTGATTGTTTCCTGGCTGTGCAGAAGCTTTTTAGTATGATGTAATATCATTTGCCTATTTTTGTTTTTCCTATCTTTTGAGCTTTGTATCCAAAAATTCATTGCCCAGATCAATGTCCTGGAGCTTTACACTTATGTTTTACTCTGGTACTTTTACAGTTTTAGGTTGTACATTGAAGTCTTCAATCCACTTTCAGTTGAGTTTTTATATGTTATAAGGGTTTAATTTCATTCTTATGCATATGAATATCCAGTTGTTCCAACATCATTAATAGAAGAGATTGTTATTTTTCAGTTGTACATTCTTGGCATCTTTGTAAAAATCAATTTACTGTAAACGTGTGGATTTATTTCTGGGCTCTCTGCTTTGTTCCATTGATCTGGGTATCTGTTTTTATGCCACTACCACACTGTTTTGATTACCACAGTTTTGTAGTAGATTTTCAGTCAGGTTGTTTAATGTCCACTGTCATGCTTTTTTGATCAAGATTTATTGGGCTATTCAGGGTCATTTTTGTGGTTCCATATGAATTTTGAAATTGCTTTTTCTTTTTTTTCATTGAAAATGTCATTGAGGCTGGGTGCAGAGGCTCATGCCTGTAATCCCAGCACTTTGGAAGGCTGAGGTGGGTGGATCACGTGAGGTCAGGAATTCGAGACCAGCTTAGCCAACATGGCAAAACCCTCTCTCTGCTAAAAAACACACAAAAATCAGCCAGGTGTGGTGGCATATACTTGCAATCCAAGCTACTCAGTAGGCTGAGGTAGAAGAATTGCTTGAACCCAAGAGATAGAGGTTGCAGTGAGCCGAGATTGCACTACTGCACTCTAGCCTTGGCAACACTGTGAGACACCATCTCAAAAAAAAAAAGAAAGAAAAAAAAAAGAAAAAGAAAAGTGTCATTGGATTTTGGTAGGGGTACACAGGTATTTTACCTCTTTGGTTAAATTTGTTTCAAAGAATTTTTTGTAGTTATCATAAATGGGATTTTTTTTCTTGATATCTTATTTTTTGATAGTTTATTTCTAGTGTTTAGAAATGTTACTTATTTTTGTATGTTGATTTATCTCCTGCAACTTTAGTATAATCTTTTATTAGTTCTAAGAAGTTTTGGTGGAGTCTTTCAGGTTTTTACATATAAGATCATGTCATCTGCAAATAGGGACAATTTTGGTTTTTCCTTTCAAATTTGGATGCCTTCTTTCCTTTCTCTTGAATAACTGCTCTAAGACTTCCAGTATTATATAAAACAGAAGTGTTAAGAATGGGCATCCTTATCTTATCCCAGATTTTAGAAGAAACAGTTTCAACTACTCACCATTTAGCATAGTGTTAGCTGTAGGTTTGTTATATATAGCTTTTATTCTACTGAGGTACGTTCATTCTGTACCTAATTTGTTGAGAATTTTGATCATGAAGGGATGAACTTTGAAAAATGATTTTTCTGCATCAGTTGAGAAGAGAATATAATTTTGTCCTTCATTCTGTTAATGACGTATAACATATTTATAGATTTGCACATGATGAATCATCCTTGCATCCCTGGCATAAATCTCACCTGATTAAAGTGAATGATTCTTTTAATGTATTGTTGATTTTAGTTTACTAGTGTTCCATGGAGGATTTTTGCATCTATGTCATCAGGGATATTGGCCTGTTATTTTGTTTTCTTCTAGTGTTCTTGCCTGTCTTTGGTATCAGGGTAATGTGAGCCTTTTAAAATGAGTTTGGAAGTATTCTTGCTTCTTCAATTTTTTGGAGGAGTTTGAAAAGAATTGGTATTAGGCTTTTAAAAACTATTTGGTAGATTTCAGGAGTGAAGCCATCAGGTACTGAGTTGTTCTTTGACGGAAGGCTTTTAACTACAGATTCAATCTCCTTATTTGTTATGATCTGTGGAGGTTTTTTTTATTTCTTCACAATTTAGTCTTGGTAGATTGTATGCATCAAGAAATTTTTTCCTTTTTAGGTTATTCAATTTGTTGGCATAAAACTGTTCATAGTCATATTTTATGATCCTTTGTATTTCTGTGCTAACAGTTGTAATGTCTCCTATTTCATTTCTAATTTCACTTGAGTGGTCTCTCTTGTTTCTTAGTATAGCCAGAGGTTTGTCAATTTTGTTTACCTTTTCAAAAAATCAATCCTTAGTTTCATTGATCTTTTTATTGCTTTTTCTCATTTCTATTTGGTTTACTTCTGCTTTTATCTTTATTGTCTTTCTGCTAACTTGGACTTAGTTTGTTCTTGTATTTCTAGTTCATTGAGGTGGACTGTTGTTTATTTGCATTTTTTTCTGTTTTAAGGTAGGTGTTTATTGCTATCAACTTCCCTCCTAAAACTGCTTTCACTGCATCCCTTATGTTTTGGTATGTTGTGTTTTTACTTTTGTGTGTCTCATGATAGTTTTACTTCCTTCATTGACCTATTAGTTGTTCAGGAACATGTTGTTTAATTTCCATGTATTCATGAATTTCCTGAAATGTCTACTGCTATTGATTTCCAGTTTCACACCTTTGTAGTCAGAAAAGATACTTAATATGATTTCAGTCTTCATAAATTTGTTAAGACTTGCTTTGTGGCCTAACTTATAATCTATCCTAGAGAATGTTCTATGTAGAACTTAAGAAGAACGTATATTCTGCTGCTGTTGTATGGGCTACTCTATATATGCCTGTTAGTACCATTAGGTCTAATGTGTAGTTTAAGTTTGATCTTTCCTTATTGACTTTCTATCTGGATGATCTGTCCATTGCTGAAAGCTGACCATTGAAGAATCCTCTATTATTATTGTCTTACAGTCTATCTCTCCTTTCAGGTCTATTAATATTTGTTTTACAAGTTTAGATGTTCAGATGTTGGGGGCATATATATTTATAATGCTTATATCCTCTTGATAAATTTACCTTTATTATTATATAATCATTTCTTTGTCTTGTTTTATAGTTCTTCACTAAGTCTATATTATCTAACTTCTCCTGCTCTCTTTTGGTTTTGAGCTGCATGAAATATCTTTTTCTATGCCTTCATTTTTAGTGTATGTGTGTCCTTACATGTGAAATGAGCCTCTTAGGGAGCTTCTGATTGAATCTTCTTTTTTTATCCATCCAGCCACTTTATGTCTCTTGAATGGAGAATATAATCCATTTATACTCAAGGGAATTATTGATATGCAAGGACTTACTACTGCCATTTTACTAATAATTTTCTGATTGTTTTATAGACCCTTTGTTCTTTTCCTCTCTTGCTCTCTTCTTTTGTGATTAAATGATATTTTTCTAGTGATATGCTTTTATTTCTTAGTTTTTATCTTTTGCAGGTTTGTCTTTTGTGGTTACCATGTGACTTGCAAAAATTCTTAGTTATAATAGGTTATTTTAAGCTAATAACTTAACTTTGATTGAAAAAAAAACTCACTACACTTTTACTTCAAATTCTCAGCCTTTTAAATTTTAATGTCACAGTTTACATTTTTACATATCTTTTGTAACATAATTATCATAGTAATTATAGTTTTGTCTTTTAACTTCTGTAGTAAAGATATATGATTTACATACAACCATTACAGTATTATTCTAAATTGACTTTGCAGTTACTAAATTTTACACTTTCTTATGTTGTTTTGTGACTAATTAGCATCCTTTTCTTTTTCATCTTGAGGAACTACCTTTAGCATTTATTGTAAGACAAGTCTGGTAGTAATGAACTCCATCAGGTTTCCTTTATCTAGGAATTTTTATCTCTCCTCTATTTCTGAAGAACAGCTTTGCTGGCTACAGTATTATTCTTTGGCAATTGTTTTACTTCACCACCTTGAATATGCCATCTCACTCTCTGATGGTCTGTAAGGTCTCTGCTAAGAAATCTGCTGCTAGCCTTATTAGAACTCCCTTATACATCAATTGCTTCTGTACCATAGTTTATAATATGTCTTGGTGGAGTATTATTTGAATTGAATTCAGCTGGAGACCTCTAACCTTCCTGTACCTCTACAGTTTCCAGATTTGGAAAGTTCACTGCTAATATTTCTATAAGTAAGCTTTCTATCCCTTTGGCCTTCTCTTCTCCTTCCCTAACTTCTACTACTCAAAGATTTGCTATTTTGATGCTGTTCCATTAATCTAATGAGCTTTTTTTTCATTTTTTTTCCTCTGACAGCATGTTTTAAAATAATCTGTCTCCATGTTCCCAGATTCTTTCTTCTGCTTGATCAGTTTGGCTGTTGATGTTCTCTGATGCATTTTTTCATTTTATTTATTGCATTTTCCAGCTCTAGAATTTGTTTTTGGTTATTTTTACTTCAATCACTCTGTTAAATTTCTTATTTTGGTGATTTATTGTTTGTCTGATTTCACTGAATTGCTTTTCTGTATTTTCCTGAAGTTCTTTGAGCTTCCTTAAATCAATTATTTTGAATTCTTTGTCCAATAGTTTGCATATGTCAATTTTTTTGAGTTTGGCTACTTGGAGATTATTACATCCTTTGGGTGTTGGTATAGCTTCTTGGTTTTTCTTGTTTCTTATTGCCTTATGTTGATGTCTGTGCATTTAAAGAAATTAAGTCTTATTCCAGTTTTTGCAGCTTGGTTTGTCTAAGAAACCCCTTTTCAAGTCAACCTGTCTAGAGATTCTGGGCAGGTTATCTGACATGGTCTAAGTGTGAGCTTGCTATTTCAGTCCTTGGTCAGGCTGTACCAATGCCTGTGTTGGCAGGTGGATGAACCTGATGCTTGGGTCTACAGGGTTAGTCCTATATCCTGGATCCACAGGTGGACCTGTTGGTTGGATATGCAGGGATGGGCCTGAAGCCAGGATCCATGAGGGAGGTCTTGGAGCCTGTATACATAAAGGCTGGGCTAAAGCCTGGGTCTATGGCACTGGACCTAGTGCTGGAATAGGCCTTGAGCCTGAGTTCACAAGAGATGGCTAGGTGTGAGATAGCTAGGTGAGTGGTGGGCTTGGGTTGACTAGGATGGACCCAGAGCCTTATGCCATGAAGGCTTACTTGTAGCCTTAGTCTTCGGAGGTGTTCTTATGAGCCTCAGTCCTTGGTTAGCCTGGAACTCAGGTCTACTAGGGTAAGCCTTGACTCTGGGTCTTCTGGAGCCTGAAGCTATGGGGCCTGGCCTGGAGCCCTGGGCCAGCATAAAGCCTAAATCTGTGGGGGCTTATCTAGAGCCAATATTGAAGACATTGGCCTGGTTCCTGGAGCCACTGGGCTGTCCTGGAGCCTGAGACAATAGGTTCCTCTGGGGCCAGCCCAGAGGCACAGTGTGTAGGTACTGGCCAAGAGGCTAAGTTCATGAGGGTGGCCTGGGTCTTAGCATCTCAGGGGCAGACCTGGGACCTGGGCACATAGCGAAAGTCCTGGGACCTGGATATGTGATGCTTCTCTAGTGCTTTGTTCTACTGGGACTTACGTGATCTCTGAGTCTGCTGGAACATGAAGGTATAGGGGCTGGCTTAAAGGGTAATGACCCAGGGACAACCCTGGAATGGGGAAGGCCTAGAGCCTGGTCCACAGCGGTTGGTGCAGCAATGAGTAAACCTGAATTCTGTATCTACAGGGGTAATCTGGAGGCGAGGTCCACAGGTACTGAATTAGGCCTGAAGTCTTGGTCTTTGGGAGCCAGTCTGTTTCGGGGGGCAGTTCAGAGACTGAGGCCAGAGGTCCAGTCTGGCTTTGAGGCAGGCTTAGAGCCAGATTCTTTAAGAGCTGTCCTGGTATGGGAGCAGAAACCACTTGGGCCTGCCTGGCACTTGGGCTGGTCAGATCCTGGGGCCACTGAGGTCAGCATGGTGGTAGGGTGGGCCCAGAGACCTAATCCATCTGGGGCACCTGGAGCCTGGGCCTGCAGGAGTCTGTCTGAATCAGGGTGAACTTGAAGACTCAGTCTTGAGTACCAGCTTGTAGCCTGGAGTCACAGCAGCTAATCTGGTGCTGGGTGGGCCTACAACCTGCAATTGCAGGGGCTGATCTGCAGATTGGGTTCACTGGTGCTGGTTTGACGTCAGGTGCTGGAGTGTGCCTAATATGGTGCATGTTTGTATCTTGATTATCCATCACATTTTTCTGACTCTTGAATGTTTACTAATTTTTTTTTGCTTTATATCAAACATTATGAATTTAAAAACCGTAGAATCTGAGTATGATGTTATCTTCTAGCTGGCCTAATGTCAGGTCCAGGAGTGTGCCTAAAGCCTGTGGCTGTGGGGGCCAGCCTAGTGCTGTGGATAGTTAGGGCCCCATGCCACTGCAGTCAGCCTGGCGGTGGGGCAGAGGCCAAGTCTGCTATGGAGTCTTGGAGCCTAGAGCTGCAGGATTTAGCCTAGTGCTGGGACAGGCCTGAAAGTTTAGTCTGCAGATATTGGCCTAGAGTCTGGAGTCATGGGGGCTTGCTCAGTGTTGATTTTTACTGGGGTGGGCCTAGTTTGGGGAGTCTGAAGCAAATTCCGGTGCTCACTTTCCTCTCCTTTCCCCATGCAAAGATTACTTCTCTCCATGTTGTGCTGCCTGGGGTTAGAGGAGAAGCAATGTGAGCAAGATAAAACTGTCCTTTCCTACCCTCTTCAATGTGCCTTAAAAATTTGTGTTACACCCAGGTGCTGCTATAATCTCTCACCTTGTTTCCTTAGCTTTTTGAAGTGTGGTTTTGTGTGTGTGTGTGTGTGTGTGTGTGTGTGTGTGCATGAATAGTTGTTTGAATTGATATTTCTGTGGCAGGAGGAGTACAGGAGAGTCCTATTCTGCCATCTTGCTGATGTCGCTTGGTGCATATTTGTATCTTGATTATCAATCACATTTTTCTGACTCTTAAATGTTTACAAACTTTTTTGCTTTGTATCAAACATTATGAACAAAAGAACCATAGAATCTGAGTATGATGTTATCTTCTAATGTGGATGATTTGATCCTTCCTCTGGCAGAGTTGGATACCCTCAATCTAGTAAGAATTGAGCCAAAATAAAAGCAGATTGATGTCTAGTAAAACTGAGACTACTGCTTTGCTTTGTTTTTTGTTTTTCAAGGAATATTTAATAACAAGGTATACAACATATGGTTATCTAATATATAATTTTATGTCATTGCAGCAAATGAAAATATCTTGTTCACTGGATAAAAAGGGCCTACTTTATATGTGCTCAATTCAGTGCAATTAAAAAATACTGTGATTATCATTTCATAACATCAGAATTTGAATAGGTGCCAGTGTTTCCTTTTTCATATGGGAAAAAATTCCCATTTTTAAAACTAACGTTTCTTGAAAGTCAAAACCAGAGTTCTGAGCAAGAACTTTGGGAAGAAAGAGCAACACATCAGCAAATGCTTGGATGCTGAGTCGGGCCCTGGACTTATATTTCATCAGGACTTCTGCCATTGCCGCCGCTACTGCACCAGCACCTAGAACTCACAGCCATCATCAATAGCTTTTTTGACAGCCCTCAAGCCATCTCTTACTGCATCTTTGATTTGAGTGTGTATGTTCTTATTTGGTCCTTTGACTAATAATGTGACAGAGCTGGGATTGTTATATTTCTCAACAAAGGTAAATTTTTTCGCTCCCAGTGTATACTCATGAATAAGTCCTATATATTCTACACAGTCAGGATTTAGGCTATCAAAAGAATTAGAGCCACCCCATCACAAGACAAGAGTCAGCCTCTCTATATTTCTTCTTTTAGCTCTATGCAGAACTACTATGCCTTCTTTTTCAAGAGCACCTTAGCAAAAGAGGTCAATTCCATTTTGATAAATAATAACCAATCCTTCATATAAATCACCACAAACATTTTTTAGTTCTATTATTTTTAAACTCTGTAGCCAGTGAATTTTCTTTTAGCTTCTGCTAGTTTTTCTCTCTCTTCCTGACTCTTATAAAATAAATCCAGAAGATAGTCCATACTTATATTAAAAAAATTAACTTTTTTATTTTATTCACATTAATTTTGTAAATGTGAACTTTGGTTTTACCAGAACATATTTGTTTTGGGGTTTAAGTTTTGTTTTAGGTTTGGGGTACACGACCATTTGTCACCTAAACACATGCCACAGGGGTTTATTGTAAATACTATTTTGTCACCCAGGTATTAAGCATAATACCCAACAGTTATCTTTTATTTAGCTCCCACTTATAAGTGAGAACATGTAGTATTTGGCTTTCTGTTCCTGCATTAGTTTGCTAAGGATAATAGCCTCCAGCTCCATCCACGTTCCCACAAAATACGTAATCTCATTTTTTATGGCTATATAGTATTTCATTGTGCATATGTACCACATTTTCTTTATGCAATCTGTCATTGATGGGCGTTTAGGTTGATTCCACATCTTTGCTATCGTGAATAGAGCTGCAATGAACATTCGTATGCATGTGTCTTTATGGCAGAATGATTTATATTCCTCTGGATATATGCCCAGTAATGGGATTGCTGGGTCAAATGGTAGCTTTGCTTTTAGCTCTTTGAGGAAATGCCATACTGCTTTCCACAGTTATTGAACTTACACTCCCATCAACAGTGTGTAAGTGTCCCCTTTTTGCCACAACCTCACCATCATCTGGGTTTTTTAAAAAAAATTTTTAATAATTGCCATTCTGACTGATGTGAGATGGTATCTCATTGTGGTTTTCATTTGAATTTCTCTAATCAGTGATGTTGAGTTTTTCTTCACATAATTGTTGGCCACATGTATGTCTTCTTATGAAAAGTGTCTATTCATGTATTTGCCTACTTTTTCTTGTAAATTTGTTCAAGTTCCTTATAGATGCTGGATATTAGACCTTTGTCAGATGAATAGTTAGCAAAACTTTTATACCATTCTGTAGGTTTTATGTTCACTCTGTTGATAGTTTCTTTTGCTTTTATTTCAATTGCTTTTGACATCTTCATCATGAAATCTTTGCCCATGCCTACGTCCTGAATGGTATTGCCTAGGTTGTCTTCCAGGGCTTTTATGGTTTGGGGTTTTACATTTGTCTTGAGTGCATCTTAAGTTAATCTTTTTACATGGTACAAAAAAGGAGTCCAGTTTTAATCTTCTGCATATAGCTAGCCATAAAACTATAAGGTTCTGAAAGAAAGCTTAGAGGCAAAGATTTCTTAGAGAAAACACAAAAGGCAGTAATCTTAAAAGGAAAACAATGATTAATTGTACATCATCAAATTTTAAACCTTTTCTTAAGGAATATCATCTTAAAATATTAAGCAAGGATTATATTCAAAGTATATGTATAATAATTTGTACCTAGAATATATAAATAACTTCTACATACTGATAACAAAAATGTAAACAATTGAATAAAAATGAGTAAAATATCTGAACAAATACATCATTAAAGAAGATATATTAATGGAAAATAAGCAATTAAAAGATGTTCAGTGTCACTAGTCATCAGGAAAATTCAAATTAAAACCACAATAAGCTATCACAAAACACATTATAAATAGGCTAAAATTAAAACAAGTATATGAATTCATATATATATATATATATATATATACACACACACACAGAGAGAGACAGAGAGAGAGAGAGAGAGAGAGAGAGAGAGAGATGGAATCTTGCTCTGTAGCCCAGGCCGAGGTGCAATGGTGTGATCTCAGATCACCGCAACCTCCACTTCCCGAGTTCAAGCAATTCTCTTTCCTCATACTCTTGAGTAGCTGGGATTATAGGCACCCACCATTTATGCCTGGCTAATTTTTGTATTTTTGTAGAGACAGGGTTTTACCATGTTGGCCAGGCTGATCTTGAACTCCTGGCCTCAGGCGATCCACCTGCCTCAGCCTCCCAAAGTGCTGGGATTACAGGCGAGAGCCACTGCACCCGGCAAAATTCCTAACATACATAATAACATAGGCCAATCTCAAAATGTTACTTTATGTGAAAAATTTTATATATAAAATATTGCATTCTCAATTATTCTATTTCTATCAAGTCCAGGAATATACAAAACTAATTAATGGTGGTAGCAATCAGAACTGTGATGTGATGTTGTGTGGGCTGTGGAAGCTGACTAGAAGCAACTAGGAAGACAAATTCTGAAAATTGGGAAGATATTCTTTATCTGGATAGATGTGCTGATTACACTGTTGTATATCTTTATCAAAACTCATCAAATTGTATGTTTAAAATATTAATAGTTCACCTAAATCTAAAAAAATATGACCTATAGTTGGCAATAAAATTTCTTTGTCTTGATTTATCATTAACCGCAAAAATATGATTTGACTCTCAAATAAATGAATACTTTTGAGCCAGAAAGTAAAAACCTAGGAAATAAAAAAAAATTTGCAACCATTACTTTTTTGATGAGGAAACTATATTGCAGATAAGTGGTGTTTTAGTGATTTTCCCAAAGTTACTAAAAAATAAAAAGGCAATATTCAAAGGGGAAAAAAAGAAGCTTCTGGTCCTAATCCAAGTACATTTAATAATACATCACAGCATACTTATCCAAAATAATTTAATATATTCAGACTAAATTTATAAAGCCATTTAAAAAGGTAAAATAAAATATTGGGGGTAAATTTGAATAAGATTCACAGCTTTATTAAATAACAAAATGGAATCCTGACATCAAGTCTTAGCATTTAAGCTTCATGGTTTAGTCTGTACTTCCATGATTTTTTAAAAATTAAACAATACCATGGAACAATCGTATTATTGCCTGTAATTCTCAATTAGAATTTAGAAATTTGGGATTGAAAACTGTTTTATGCTACATGTGATAATACACTATACTCATTCAGCATGTATTGAGTGGCTCATATGTGGCAGCACAGTCCTGGATTATTTTTTGGATGTAAAGTTGAGTACTGAGGCATTGCTTAGGTCACTTTAACTGGTTTACTTCTCCTATCTGCTTAATTCTAAGATGGCATTATAGATAATATTATAATTTAATTATGTAGCTTGTTTTTTAAAAAGTTATAGCAGTACAATTTTGGAGTAAACTATGAAAACTAGATGCCAAGAACTGATGGTAGGCATCCACTTTGTCGTCAGACAGAATTTTGAGTTTGCTTTTTTGTCTCAAATATTTTATTCTACCTTTAAATTACTTTATAATTTTAGCTTAGATTTTTGGATAAATATACTATGAAGAAACATTAAAAGTATTGAGTACTGAGGCTCCAAATGAATCAAATTCCCTGTGCAATTAGTTATTCTCTTTTTGTAATGTGCAACTGGATAAAGAATAACAAGTTTCTCATATAACAAACAGATTGAGGGTCTGATCCCTGTCTCTCTGACTGATAACTTATTCTGAGATGACAAATAGGGATGAGGCCAAAGATAAGGATTTTAGTGTGCTATTTTAGCTACATCTGTTCCAATCAGTAGTAACTTCCAGAGTGTCAATCGCAACTGCTCTCTGTAGGGTCAGCCACTAGATGCTCTAACAGTGTCCTGCCGGGATCTTGCTTCCCAGCAACATCCTCTTTATGTCAGCAGTTGGGCAGCTCCTAATGATACTCTAGCTCAGCTTCAGCACCACCTCTAGAGGTCGCTTCCCAAGTGGGTGCATGCTGATTCCCCCTGGAATAGTAGCTTTCAACGTTTTTCCAGAGAGAATAACACACTTTGCATTGTGACTCAGTGAACACACCATGCATGTATAAAATCAAAAGAAATATCAGAAAATAATACCCTTATTACATGTGATGTTGTATTTTGTTTAATTCTTAAATGAAAATCACAACAACCTGAATTGGTTTCATAAGCAATAATGGTTAACAACGTGCTATCTATAAAAGATTGATCTAGAGGTAGCAATTATACAGGGGCATTAACCTCCATAAAATGTTTTTCAAAAGAATTTTGACAAATTTCAGGTGTAAAGAAGCGATTAATTTCCAACATTTTGAACATGAAGAATATTCACATACATGGAATCTAATCAGGGTTTCTTTTAACAGAGAAGGTAGAAAACAACACAGTTAAAAATTATATGCTAATGCCTTCTGCACCATCAGTAGGTATTTTTGGTAACATTTTTTTTATTTCAGCATACGCCTTCATATTACTACTTCATCCCAAAACTATCTATTTCTTTTGTTGATATATAAAAGAACATGGCTGGGCCGGTTGCGGTGGCTCATGCCCGTAATCCCAGCACTTTGGGAGGCCAAGGCAGGCAAATCACTTGAGGTTAGGAGTTCAAGACCAGTGTGGCCAACATGGTGAAACTCCATCTATAACAAAAATACAAAAATTAACCCGGCGTAGTGGTGCATGCCTGTAATCCCAGCTGCTCAGGAGAATTGCCTGAACCTTGGAGGCAGAGGTTGCTGTGAGCCAAGATTGCACCACTATACTCCAGCCTGAGCAACAGTGTGAGACTCCAAAAGAACATGGATAGCTTTTTGTAGTTTATTAGAGTATATGTTCTACTTTTTCACTTTATCTTATAATAAAAATGTAGTTTGAGTATTTTGGAATTACATACTTCTAAGGGTGATGGTTTCAAATAAATGCACGCACACACACACACACACACACCCCAGCTTCGTTCTCTGTCTTGGACCATTTCAGCTCCCCAGTTTGACACACTGTTGTCACTTCTACCCAAAGGTTAGATTCAGGGTCAAAGCATGATGTCAAAATTCCAATGGAGAATGTACCCATGAAGTCTCTGGGGAAAGCAACATGCTGAAGTCTGACATGTTATCTCTCATCAAGTTCAACAAAGGAAGCGTTTCCTCCAGTATCAGAACAGATCTTGGCCTTCAGATGAGAAACCCAAGAAGTCATTGGCTTTGTATTGGGCCAGCTGGATGAAAAACACGAAAACTTAGAAACTAGATTCACAGCAGCACAGTGAGATGCATGTGCTGTTAAACACAGAGTCATATCTCCCAGCTCACTCCAGAGCCTATGGTCACTGCAAGGACTGACAGATGAAATCATTTGCTGTATCTGTTAGAATTGTGTTTGCCTGCAACTAACCACAAAAGCAACACAAAACAAAAAGACTCCAAAAGGTTAAGCAAATAAGGATTGACTTGATCTATGCAATAAGAAGAGCATATATTGGCATTCTACTGCTGGCTTTGGGGCTCAACCATGCCACCAAAGACTCATCTCTGTCTCTTCATCTCACCACCCTTGTCCTTAGCACATTGGCCTTTGTCCACATTCTTATAGCCCTGTGGTCTCAAGATGACTACTTAGGCCTCATGTTCACATCTCAGATGGAAAATGGGGAAGAGCAAGTAAGCTTAAAGGAAAAGTACCTTCTCCCAGGGAGACTATGCAGGCTGCCCTCCACAGAGACTTTTATAGACACTGTATTGTCCAGAACATGGCTATGGCTAATCTCTTGCTGCTAGTGAAATCAAGTGCTTTCAGTGAGTCATATTGGTGCCCTGCACTATGAGAAGGGAAATGAAAACTGACAAATACTTCTCTTTCTCTCTCCTCTCCAAGTGTGTGTATTGTTCTTTCTCAGTCTCTCAATTTTCTGAGCACATATAGCTAAGTTTGGTAAAATCAACTGTGTGTATGGCATAATCCCACTATAATTCACTCATGAATTAATTTACAGATATATGATAGATGAACTGGGAAGGGAATTAAAATTTGCTGAGTATCTAAAATAAGCTAAACAAGTTGTTAGGCCTTTTTTACATGTGTGTGAGCATATATAGATATAGATGGTATAGATATAGTGTGTGGTGTGTATATACCTTTCTCTAGGTTTTTATAAGATATATATGTAACTTACAGACACCAATATATACAAAAACCTATGACAAAGGCATAATTATGTATATGCTTCATATTGCGAGAATGATGCTCAGATTACGGAAGTTGCTTGCAGCCTCTTAACTAGAGATTGGCAAGAGTAGAGTGAGGATTCAGACATAATTCTATCTATAATCCAAGCTGCTTTACAACCAGAAGATAGAAGAGGCAAGAGAAAATATGCATGCAGTATTTTGCAGTCTGCACAAAGTTTTAAATTGATCATTACTGAAGTATTCAAGTCACTAAGACAATATATTTAGCCAGAAAATAGCCTCTTGTGTCCAATAGTTCATATGCAAGTTTTGAGTATCTTCCAAGCCCAGCTCTAATATGACAGGGGCTTGGATGACCTGTTGCCAAGAAAGCAGCAAGGCTACATTTTTTATTGGACTGACTAGCTGTTCTGATGTCACTTAGGAACAGCCTGAGAGCAAACGCGTCTTTTTGCTCCTGTTTCCTGAGTCCTAAATGGACATGGTTTTTGTCAGAACCTCATGACAGGCATAGCTTTGGCACAGATCCCAGAGCCACCACGTGGCCACCACAGCCCTCAAACTCTTTCCACTTTGGCACAGTGAAAGCAGAATCTGTTCTGAATTGAAAAGGGAGCTCCACATTGTTTCCCAGAGGGAGAGATGGTGGAGAGCAAATAAATAAATTTCACTGATAACAAAATAGACACTGCAAATTTCATCACTAGGGACTTTAGAAACATTACAAATACACAGTCTCTGGGATGATTTTTACCATACTCCACAATGGGTAGGGCAAGCACAGAATAATAGTTTTTTTTTGCATAATGTACAACTGTTTAAAGCTAAGTTATCTCTGGAAAAAATGAGACTTTGATCCACAGAAAAAAATGCAGTAAGAAATGGATTTAGTTTAAAAATGAATTGGGTTCAACACAAATGTGTAAATCAAGAGCTAGAATATTTACATCTCATGTCCTTTAAATAAATAACCTGGGTGAGCTCTCACAATCATTTGAAAACCTAATACAGTCTTCTCATTATTGTGTAGTCACTAGTATGCTGCTTCTACTACCTCTAAAGATCAATTCATGTAGCAGTATCATGCACTGTTTATTTAAGTGACAAGGAAAATGACAATCATCCTTCTTCCTTGTGGTAATGCCCGTTGAGACTAATTCTTTTTGAAGAAGTTGAGAACTGAGCTATGAAGAAGTGAACCTGCATTATTTTCTGCAGGACTGGAGATTATCTGCATTCAAAGCCAAATAGAGCACCTTGCACTAGTGGCCATAAACAGGAAGTCAGAATGGCAAATTAGAAGTGACCATTAGACCCCCAAACCTACCTTTTAAGGGTCTGAAAATCAGATGGATAAGTAGAAAAGCATTGATCATGAACTTTTCCATGCAGATCAGAAGTAAAGGAAGAGCTAGGAATTCTTTTCTTGATACTCCATGAACGTGCCATTTTATTCTGTGTTCCTCTGAGTGAAAATGAAGGGAAAAATAATTCTTTATAAAGACCTGACTTAGTATTTTTCAAGACACTTTACATACTTTTTTTTTTAAGCCCCAAAGGAGATAGGTATTATTACTTCCATTTGGCAGAAAAGGAAACTGAAATAGTAAGTGGCAAGGAAACTTATGCATGGTTTCAAGATGAAAAGAAATAGCAGTTTAAATAAAAACCCGGATTAGACTAGTTCTGGAACCATTTTTCTCTCCTCTGTATCATGCTCCCAGGTAGGAAAAATGAGACTCATTAATTTCCTCATTATAACCAATTGTAAGAGATGGAGACCAACATTCCTATGGCATAATATTTGTTTGAAACCTCATATTGTACAATGGGAATGAATAAGCTGAAGATCATCATGAAGAAAGGTAACCAGGATTGGTAGAAATTTGGACATTATGACAAAGAAAAGCCAAAGAAAGGGTGGAAGTGTAGATCATCAAGGAAGTTGGTGAGCATCTTAAAGATAAGAAAAGCTTACACAGGGAAGGCTATTCTGATGGCTATTAGAAAGAAGCAAATGTCAGCCCACCACTGGAAAAGATTTATTGTAATTAAATGATATTTTAAAATTGGAGCAGGTTATATCATATGGTGCTGGCACCTAGATTTAACAATCTTGATTCTAAGAGGCTGAAGAGAGGGCTTCTGCAGTGGGTAGATTAAATGAGATGACCTCTATTGTATATCTCATTATTCTTTTATGCTATAAATTATAATTCTGTATGGGCTAGGAGCATTGCATGACCTTTGTTTTTGGTGTAGAAGTATCACTGGTGTCAGCAGTCCTAGAGCCCAAAGAGAGTGGATACAGGAAAGTGAGCAGCAAAAAAGAACATGAATAAAAGAATGCTTTGGTCAAGAAAGCAAGTGAGAAAAGGAATTCTTAAAGATGCTGCCTTCTTACATTAGATATTCTTGAAAACTAAGAATCAGGAATGTATAAATCCATACTTCTAGATTAACAAAAGAATCAGGGAGAAAGGCAGGATTAGATGCAAATATTAAACTGTAAAACTGAAAGCAGTCAGGCTAGATTCTAGGATTGTTTGAGTGTAATGATCATGTCTTAATCTTCCACTTGTCCAGTTCAGCATCTACCACTTATTCTTTATGCATAGAAGATCGTATACATTCATAGAATCTCCTAAAAGAGCATAAAACTTAACAAAAGACAGAATTCAAATAAATGAGAAGAAATGGTCGGGAATTATGAGCATTATGCAAAAGAAAGCCTTTTATTCTGTGTGTGCCTACTCATTAGAGATCAAAATGCCTGTGGAATATAAACTGATTTTGTGCCTAGAAAAGAGGATGCTATGAAATCTTTGACTGAGACAGAAATATATGAAAGACATAGAGGTAAACCTGTACCCACGATGTGAAGGGAACAGCACAGAGTAAAAATAAGTATTTTTGTTAAAACAGTCCCAGCCCTCGGGGAATGCTATTTCCACATACCCCCTTACATGGAGTGGTGATACAGGGAATTCCTTAAATATATACTTTCACACATTGCCCTTGTGACCTTGTCACAGTGAGCCCAGTTCATTGGGCCAGGGATGGATTTCTATGCCAGAGGCTGCTATCTCTGGGCTGGTCAGTGGCCTCTGAGGTGGTTTGATATTAGAAGTCTATTGGCAGGTACATTCTTCACTGACAGTCAGCCTAAGAAGTAAGCTTTAGGATTGTCAGATTTAGCAAATAAATAGGACTCCCAATTAAATTTGAATTTCAGATAAATAAGGAATAATTTTATAGTTATGTTGCTAATTTGCCTGGGTCATATCTATACAAAAAAGTTATTTTCTATTTACCTGCGATTAAAATTTAACTGAGCACGCTGTATTTACCTGACAGATCTAGTCAGATTGAAGCTCAAGACAGAAAGTTTTGCAGTCATAGAGAAGTAATAGGAAATATATAGATGAATGGAGTTCATGAACAGGAAGCCAAAGTCACCTATTGCTTGGAGGAATAAAGTTACCCAGTCACTAGAGCTGCTGTCATGGCAAGAGGATGCTGTGCTACCTCTAAGCAACATCTCAGCCCCTCAGAAGATCTAGCGAGGCTCTGCTTAGACTATTACTCAGACTTTCTATTTCTCCATGATTTCTTTCAATAAACCCCCATTAACTGAGGGAATCTGAGTGCATTTCTTTCACTGGCAACTGAAGAAACTATAACTGCCACAGACACTGTTATTTGTCTGCTTGATATTCATTCCCTCTTTTTCCTTACTATCAAAATTCTAATTTTAGTTGGGATATGAATGTGCTTACAGGATCTAAATCAAGCATGACAATTTAATTTCATTTTCACAGCCTCTCTTGTAGCTAGAGAGGCCTATATAATCTGATTCTGATATATGAGACCTATCTGGATCTGGTTTCTGGGAAAGCTTTACTTTTCCCAGAAAAAAAAAAAAAAAAAGACAGATGTTGCTGACGTGATCCCTCCCACCACATTTTCCCTGCCTCAAATGAGGACTGATATATTGAATAGCAGCAGCCTTCATGTGACCATGACTCTGTTACATCAAAAAAATGAAACCAATGTGCAAAATGGTAGCATCATTGAGCAGCGGAAATAGCACCAGCAACCACCTTCTAATGGTTACATATGTTGTTACCTAAGAAAAACAAACCCTCCTTTGCTTAAGCCACTATAAATTGAGATTTCTGTTACTTGCAGCCAAATCTAATTCTAACTAATAAATCAAACAAAGGAATTATCCTAGGATCCACTGAACATACCTTACTTCAAGTTTCATAGCAAATTACCACAAATAAGAAGTCAGAATTCCCCCCAAATATGCTGATACTCCAAATCTCATGTTGAAATGTGATTCCCAGTGTTGGAGGTATGGCCTGGTGTGAGATGATTAGATCAAGAGGGCAGAGCCCTCATGAATAGTTTAGCACCATTCCCTTGGTGATAAGTGAGTTCTCACTTAGTTCACTAGAGATCTCATTGTTTATAAGAGTCTGGGACCTCCCATTCTCTCTCTCTTCATCCCTGTCTTGCCATGTGACATGGTTACTTTCACCTTGCCTTCCACCATGCTTGGAAGCTTCCTGAGGCCCTCATTAGGAGCAGATGCTGCAGCCATGCTTGCACAGCCTGCAGAACTATGAGCCAAGTAAAACTCTTTTCTTTATAAATTACTCTATCTCAGGTATTTTTTATAGCAATACAAGAACAGACTGACACATATTTCATGAAAATTTCTGATTTTGCAACTCTTTATAGAATTCTCTTTCCTCTCCACTTCTCTGAATTGCCTTTTGTTAAGTCTTATTTCTGAGACATTCTATTATCTCAGCCCACATTGATTCTCTTCCTATTCTGAATCTGATGGTATTTACAGCCTAAAGTCTAAAACAGTCATTTCATGCTTGAGGATGGCAAAACTCTGTTGTTTTATCACTTGATTCCTGTGCTGTTATGTATGCAACATTTCTCTTTATTGGATGGCAAACTTCTGGAATGCCAACATATACATATACATACACTTGTGTTTTGAACGTCCACCGTGACGTTTGCCAGATATAAACATTAGATAAATGCTGTCTTGATAATGAGAGCAATGATAATGTTATTGGAGGATGCTTGGAGGTAATTTGGTAGGATCCCTGGTGCAGATTCAGGTTGAAGAAATAAAAACTTTCCATCAGCACTGATTAGCATCTTATTTCTATTAATGCTTAAAGATACAATTGTGCATTTTCGTTTATCAGGGGGTGAGATAATGTGACAGTGATGTGAAAACAAAAACTAGATTTTTTTAAAGGCGCATAGTATTCACTGTGCCTGGCCTTTCTCCTTACTTGAGCCAGCAAAGGTGCCTGGAGGAGAGTCTTCACAGTGATAAGAGTCTATAACAACTCTGGTGCGTTTGACATCGCCCTTGGAATTCCCCTTTATTTCCCCAAATGGAAATAATTTCTTGCTCTTCTGAGCTACTACAAGAGATCTCATCTGTGCAGACCATCTGGGCATTTCTTTCCTCTTTTAACATGAAGTATTTGTGTACAAGACCGATTGCTGTAGTAGACTGTGAACATTTAAAGGACCTGCTAACTATGTTTTGATATTCCTATTCCAAGGGTTTCTATGCCAAGGCCTTTAACAAAGAAGACAAACAGTAAACACATTTGCTGAGGAATTCGCTATGCCATCTAAGTCTCTAGCTTTGCTAGACTCCTAACCAGTGGCTATTACTCTGAAGTATATTGCCCCCATGAGTCTCTGAGTGGTCTTTCATAGTATTCATGAATCCTAGTTTATTCTATCTAACTAAATAGAGTTAAGAATCATTGCATTCTACTTGTTCATATATTGCAGACCCTCATCTGGTAACAGTTAACTTTGGCTACACATTAGACAGCTTTTAAAACCACGTCAAGAATTATATTAATAGTATAATTGGTCTGGGGTAGAGCCTGGGTACTTTTAAAGGTTTCCTGGAAGATTGTAGTGTATAAACAAGGTTGATTCTCAACCTCAAAACTCCTTTTAGTCATTAGATATTGGCTGGACTGCTGTTTTGACTTCGGTTCTATGGTAGTCCCTACCATTTTTACAAGGAGTAATTTTCTAGGGCATGCTATTAATTCAGACCTTAATTCTGAAACTTTCTGTCTCAGAATCTGAAACATTTCCTTGGGTCATTTAAAGTTTCTAGAACTATACTCAGTGCCCTCTTATTCTTTAATTCTAATAGGGAACATAACATACTTTCTTTATATCAACTGTGTACCCAGGGAAGGAAGGGAAATGCTTTCCTTTTCCTGAGCACCATAGTGCTCAGGAAAACTTCTCCATATATGGTCGCATGTAAGCACAAAACAATCTTGGAACCAGTAGCTGTACCAATAATTAGAAAGCTCTCTTTAAACAACTAGCGTCATAACCCAGGTGACAGCAGCTTCTTCTCAATTGGGTTTCAGTTCCATGACTTATCAGGAGACTTACAACTTGATATTATTCTCCCATTTCCCCCATGCTAAGAAATGACAGCTTTTGGAACAGAAACAGATTTCTGAGACATTGTCAGATTGTTATCTTCCAGGGATATTTTGTGACTATTATCTCAATTTGCCATTTCCTAGAATTAGGCAGTACACCAAACATCTGATTCTTTGAGATATAATTATTCACTGTGTGTATCACACAGGCTCTTTGTTTCTTTGCCTTCCTGAGTAAACCTCTTTGGGCATTTTTCTCCCTGTTAGCAATTCTGCCAAACTTAGTTGTGGAAGAAGAAAAAAGGAAATTCCTATTTACCTGTGCTTTTTCTGTGCATCTTTGTTCACAGTCAGGTAAGAGAAGAGGTCAGATTTCATAACTAAAGTTGATTGTATGATTGCCCGTGCATGTATTTATCATCCTAATTCAAAATATACAGAGACTTTTAAAAGGTTAGCTCACTTCATAAATGCCTTTTTAAGGTACTTTTGCTCTTCCTTTACTGAGAGTGGCAAATGATTAACTTCTACTTTTACTTCCCCTAAACGACTCTTCCACTGTTAAAGGCCACATCATTAATGATAGCCTGAGTATGACCATGATGAGCTGACCAGCATAAACAGAGTAAAGATCTTCTTATTTGCAAACTTCTACAAATAAGAAGAAAATGTACAGAGTATGAGGAGTAAGTAAGTGGCTAATGGAGAATGCCAGGAAATACTTCTGTGGTCAGAGAAAGTTACAAAACCAGTAGAAGTTCCTGCATTTATAAGGTCAGTTGGTAGTTCTGATAAAGCATCCACAGGATGTTTGGTGCTCAGGAAACAACCCTAATGGGATGTGTAATCATGAACAAATGTCATAACAGGAACAAAGGCTGACGGCTTTACAGTCAGGGCAAACCATTCAAAGCCATAACTGGGTTCACTGGAAGTTTAGATTCTATACCATTATGACATATACAGCTCTTAAAGGCAAAAAATATTCAGTATTTAGAAAAAATAAAGAGCATTTATGAAGCATGCTTGTCCTCTCATACGTCTTCTGGGGACATTAATTTATATAAATAGGACTTTAGGGGAGCACTATGGCATAGAAATGGAAGATATGGGTTTCTCAGTTAGACAGTCAAAGGTTCAAATCCCAATTATGCCACTGATGTGTGACTTAGCTGTGTGATCTTGATATTTTTTTAACTTCTGTAAGCCTGACACAAATAGTTATATATTAGCTTCTATTACTACTATTATTGTTATAGCAACAAAGATAATATTTATTAAGAATTCAGTCTTACATTAGACATTGAGTTCATGGACCTAGCTCCTGATATTTGAAAACAGTCTAACATAGTAAAAAGAGTAAGATTTCCTGGTATAGAGATCTTGATTCTAAACACTGCCCTATCAATTGTCTATTTATGACCTGCAGCACGTTGCTTTGTCCTTTTAAGCCTCAATTTCCTCATTTAAAAAATAAAAGTTCACACCTACCTAGAAGTTGTATAAGGATTAAATGTTGATTAGATAACATATGCTACCTGGTTAGCAAAGTGTCTGCTATGTAAGGGGCCCACAAAATAAAGATGGTTCTTTTCATTCTTACCTCTGTAATCTTCCAGCCACTGAGTACCTACGTTGTTGTGGAATGTGGCAAGGCACATTCTTACCCAAGAGCAAGCACTGAGAAAGTACACAGATTCATGTCAGATTGAGTGCACAGGCATGGTCAGATAGAGGAATCAGAGTGGAGCAATAAACGATGAGAAAACATTGGTGTTGACACTTTAGACATAGAAAGGGCAAGAAGCATTCACTGTTAGTGGATAAGAATATTTTCAACACTGTTTTATAGGAAAGTTAAGAGAAGGCTAATTTTTCGAGGCCTCCTTGCTTCCAAAGACCTTATGAAGAGCTGGGAGTTCATCATGTGACTATATTTGTGATGGCTTGGAATGTTTACAAGATACTTAAAGTTCAACAAGTATAATTATCAAGTATTGACTACTTATATGGCTACTTTATAAGTTTGGTTATATCTTCCAAAGGCATTGGAAATATTATTTTGCAAACCTTAGTTAAAAGGTATGATAGAGGTCATTGAGATAAAGAGCCTTAGTTTATTTCTTAAAGTAACTGCCTAAAGGAGACAAAGATTTGAGGAGTAGGAGGCAATTACTCCCTTCCCGCTGCTCTGCTAGTTAAAAAAAAAAAGGAATGGCCTTGGAAAAGGTTCAATGAATGGGAACAAAACCAATTTTGTTGCTGTTGTTCTAAATCTAACCAGCAGAAAATTAACAGGTTGAGCATATTTAGTTAGCCTTTTTTATACTAGTGTGTATCTTGTTTATTGCCTGTCGTCTTAATTATGGTTAGTCCTTCAAAATAGCATTGACTGAGAACTGAGTTGAATCGACCAAAAAAACTCTGTACTTTTATTTACTCTTTTCTTCTCCAGATTAATTTTTAAAACCAACATCTTCCTTTTGGTGTCGCTTTCTCTAACAAGAACAGTTAAATAAACAAATCATTAGTCTGAGAACAGACATGCAACCACAAGCCCAATTGCCCAATTTAACTGATCACTGATGGAGGCTAGTCATGACATATGACATCCAACTTTCTAAAAAGCAAAATTCCTGTACTGTTGTGTCAATTATTACAAAGAGTGGCAGCTTACAAATGTGCTAAACCAAGAAAAAGAAAGAAAAGCTGTAACATGTCACCGGTGCTTGCTTTCTGAGATCTGTTCTCTTTCCTTCATCAATAATAACTTACTTCTGTTGGATTACACAAATACACCATGTTGCTGTAATCAGTCTCTGCCCAGCATGAATAAGCATTTGGGGAACAAGCAGTGGATATAATACTAGTTATTCAAACCTCTAATTTTTCTTCCATTGAATAACAGCTTTTATTTGTAGCATTAGTGTTGATTCCATTCCAACCTCTTTTCTTAAGATGGAGGATGAATAGCCCCTGGAGTTTTTTATACTCTCTTTCCAGCTAGGAATTATTTCTTAATAATATGGCAGGAGGAGCTTGTTTCCCAAGGGCAGAGCATTAAATCTCAGCACTTTCCTTCCTGGGCCTTAAATGAGCGCTAAGTGTTCTTGCTGAGTCAACTTTGGGAAGGAAATCAGGTTTCTCTGTATTCAGTAGATGTTCTTGGCATGAGGGAAGATCATATCTTCCAAGAGTTTTGAAAATATTACTTTACAAACCTTAGTTAAAAGGTATGATAGAAGGGAGATAAAGAGCCTTAGTTTATTTCTTAGAGAAATTGCCTAAAGGGGACATAGGTTTGAAGAGTAGGAGGCAATTACTACTTCCTGGCTGCTTTGCTAGTGAAAAAAAAAAAGAAGAAAGAAAAGAAATGGCCTTGTATATTAGTCCATTTTCATGCTGCTGATAAAGACATACCAAAGGCTGGGCAATTTACAAAAGAAAGATGTTTATTGGACTTACATTTCCAAGTGGCTGGGGAAGCCTCACAATCATAGTGGAAGGCATGTCTCACATGGCCACAGACAAGGGAAGGGAAACTGTGCAGGAAGACTCCCCTTTATAAAACAATCAGATCTCATGAGACTCATTCACTGTCACAAGAACAGCACAGTGATTGCTGTTCTTGCTGTTCTTTTATGTCCCCATATTCAATCACCTCCCACTGGGTTCCTCTCACAACACGTAGGAATTGTGGGAGTTACAATTCAAGGTGAGATTTGGGTGGGGACACAGCCAAACCATATCACCTTGGAAAAGTACTCTTCTAATTTCTCCCTTTCCATGAAAACAACTCTAAGGAATGATCATGTAATGTGCTAGACACACTCAGGATGGGAAAGCAAAACTATTAAAGTCTGTCTTGTTAAAGCTTGTGTGCCAGAAAATACATCCCTGTCCTAGCAAGGGTTACAGAGTGTATATTAAACATAGCAGCAGATGTGAAAAGTTGATGATGGGATTGCATGAATACAGATTTTATGCTTATCCCTGAAATAAGAATAATGATAATTATTCTTATTTATTCATTGAATTACTATGTGCCAGTCTCTGGAGGAGCAATTCACACATGTAACTTATTTATAACTTCCAGCTACAACATGAGGTACATATAACCAATCCCCCACTTTTTTCATGAGAAAACTTAACAATTCGAGTAACTTACAGATGGCCTCAGAGTTTAATAAGTGGTAGAGCCAGGAATTGAATCCAAGTCTATCTGATGACAGATCTTGTAGTCTAACCCCATCTTAGGCTTGCCCATGCAGTCTAAAATGCAAGCTCTGGGCTTCATATTTGCTAATGGAGACATCTATTTCCCTAATGGACTCAAATACAACAATTTCATTTCATATTTTTTATTTTTTTCTTTCTATGCTAGAATGACAATATATCTTGAGAAGCCACTGAACTGGGTACCAGAAATCTTTGGTTCAATACCATTCTTTTCTAATTCCTTTGAGACTTTAAACCATAGATTGTCAATTTTACAAAGTCTATTATTTAAGTTCTACTTCTTTTTTCTTAAAAAAATTCCTGTCTTCATTCTGTCCTTACTTTAGTTACTATCTTCTTTGTTTGTCTTTTATGGTCAAACTTTTTAAAAGATCAGTCTATACTTCTCTATGTCTACATTTCTTTATCTCCTATTCACTCCTCAGTCCCCCTCACTCTGCTCTCAAGCTGTATCAAACCAAAGAAACTGCTCTCACTGAAATAATTACGGCTACCTAATTGTCAAAACTAGAGCCTTTCTTCTTGACTGAGCTGCAGCCGCTGCCCCTTCTGCCTTCTCTCTTGGAAAGAAAAGAGAAGGCTCCTTTTCTCCACGTTCTCCTTCTCCTCCTCAGTTTCCTCTGTTGGTCTTCTTCCTCTGCTCCACCTTCAGATGTTGTTGTCATGTGTCCTTGAACACACACAGTGTCACTTTGGAGTTGCCTCATTCATTGCAACAACTTCATTTACTATCCAGTACGTGACTTTAAATCTTGGAAATCTACCTTGATCAGGCTTTATTAATTCATTTACTTATCCACTCAAAGTTAAAATATTGAGCAACCAAATACTCACAAGACACTGTGCTTGAGTCCGTGCCCTTGAAGAATTTGGGGTCTGAGAAGGGAGACATGCTTACAGGCAAGCGATTATAAAACAGAAAATCCCTTGACAGAGACATGAAAAAATGCACCCAGGAGGTATCCCTATGTTGCCTGAAAAGGCAAGAATCATAAAAGAGCTTTCTAGAAGGAATGACCACTAACTTCAATAGTGGAGTGGCAAGGATTGGAGTAGATGAGAGAGTGGGTAAAGGACAGGTGGAAAGCTATTCCAGGGAAGGGCAGCATGAAAAAAGACGTGGAGGGAGAACCAGCTAGGGTGTCTGAGAAACTCCACGTGTTTTGTGACTGCCAAAGTCCAAGTAAGAGAACAGCAGGAGATGAGGCTTTGGGGATAGCAAGAGTCAAATCGTGGAGGGATTTTTATGCCTTGTTAAAGTGTTGGGTCATATGTCATAAATGGTGGGTTTTATATACAGGATAGTCACAGTCAAATATACATTTATATAGATCATACCTATAAGATTCTGCATATTAATTAAGCTCAAAGTCAACATATTTCTGATACTATTCCCAAAACTACACATACTTTTCTAGATCTTTCCCTTGAAATTTAGATTAAAAAAATATATCCAGGTATGCTGAACAATACTACTCAGATGCTAAATAGGGCATTCAAACTTACCTCTCATCACATATTCTTTACCTCTGTTAGAATATCATCGTCCACCCACTCCTATAAACTAGAAACCTCAGTGTGATCCGTGGTTACATCTTCCTTTCATTCAAACCCTGCACCAATCCTTCTCAAATTTTTCTACCAAAATACCCCTAAATGGCAGTGATAAATGGTTTGTTAGAGCTTGAAAGCAAGAATGAGATGGATTGAGGAGTGAATGGGAGGTAAAAGAAATACAGATCTTTTTTAAAGATTGGTCAAGAAAGACAAAAAAGAAAGAGTGTCGGGCCAGGCATGATGGCTCATGTCTATAAATCCAGCACTTTGGGAGGCTAAGTGGGAGGACTGCTTAAGCCCAGGAATCTGAGACAAGTCTGGGAAACACAGAGAGACCCCTTCTCTACAAAAAGTTTTAAAATTAGCCAGGTGTAGTGGCATGTGCCTATAGTTCCAGCCACTTGGGAGGCTGAGGTGAGAGGATTGCTTGAGCCTGGGAAGTTGAGGCTGCAGTGAGATGTGATTGTGCCACTGCACCCAAGCCTGAAGCAGCAGGGCAAGACCTGCCTCAGAATAAAAAAGAAAAAGAAAAAGACAATAGTGACGAAAGAGAGAACAAAATGAAGACAAGATTTTTTTAATGGCCTTCAGTGGAGTAAAACATATCTTCCTGTGTAGTAATAATTCACCCACCAAAAGCAAAAAAATATCCCTTTATTTTACATATCTTGTCTTAGTAAAGCAATGTTTAACTAAAAATGTTTTTGTTTGAATATTATATCACTTGGCTAGTGCTGTATAACAACAAACCACAAATTCTCAGTGGTATCAGCACTAAGAGTTTATTTAGTTCATGCATCTGTGGACATCTGGGATCAGAGGAGTGACTATTGAGTTCAACTGGGTTCTTTCACATATCTAAAGCAGCTAGGAGTTGACCCATGTAGTCAGGGCTTGACTAGGAATCCATGTGTCTCTCCTCTTCCTCTTGGGATCATTGAGGAAGCTGATCAATAACTGAGGTTCAGGGAAGTAAGCCCACTTATGTAAGTAGTTTTCAGATCTTTGCTCATCTCCTGTCCCCTAACACTTCACCTGCCAAGATAAGTCACATGACCAAATCCAACCAAAGTCAAAGGCAAGGAAATATACTCTATTTATTGCTTTAATGGAAACCACTACAAATATAAACATGTTTTAAATGACCTAGGAAAATTAACATTTCCTTCTATAACCAAATGTAAAATAGATGCCCTAGGAGATGGGTCATAGTACTTATCAGTCTCCTTATCTGTAAAATGTGGCTGATAATGATATTGTTGAAAGGAATAAATTGCTTAGTCCAGAGCCTGGAATGTATTAACCATCTGACAAATGTTAGTATTATCCATATTACTACTTTTGGGATAGGGTTGAAATATGTAATACTTCTCTTGACTTTTGTTTTCTTATTCTTTTTTGAGACAGCATCCCACTCTGTCACCCAAGCTGGAGTGTAGTGGCACTCCAATCTCAACTCACTGTAAGCTCTGCTTTCCGGGTTCAAGCAATTCCCCTGCCTCAGCCTCCTGAGCAGCTAGAATTACAGGGGCACACCACCATGCCCGGCTAATTTTTGTATTTTTAATAGAGATAGGGTTTTGCCATGTTGGCCAGGCTGGTCTCGAACTCCTAATCTCAAGTAATCCACTCACCTGAGCTTCCCAAAGTGCTGGGATTACAGGTGTTACCCACCATGCCAGTACCTCTCTTGACTTTTAAAACTTGGACTATGACTATCATGCATCCTAGGAATTAGCCTTGGATCAGCTTTACAGATTATGCCATATTTATGGCTCCCAGCCCATCATTACATATGCCAACCTGAAAAGTTTCTCAAAGCAAGATTACAGCAATACCAGATTCATAAAGGAAATGGAGATTTACATCTTCCCCAATTCTCTCTCCTAATCCTGCCTTTCCAGAAACCTTCTAGTTCAGATGCCCCTTGAAGTCAAACAAAGAAGCACATTTCTGTTCTATCCTGATGAATGGATTACCACTTCTTAAAAAAATTATTCCCTAGCCACATTACATTTATTAACTGGAAATAAAAATTTGGACATAAATTTATTTTAAGTAGATCAATATTCCTCTCTGTTCCCTGCTGCAATATTGTAACACAAGATTAGAACACATTTACTACACTTGGCACCTAGGCTTTCAGTGGTTATAGTCTGTAAGTCAATGCTTCATTATATAATTCAAACTAATCCCATAACTGAGTCTAATTAACAATAGCCTCAGATAATTATTATAGAATTATTGAAAGTAGAGATGGAAGAGATTTGTTCATTTATCCTATGTGCCTCCTGCTGACTACGGTTCCCTGTGGCTTTTATTTCAAAGTGATTTTTTTGGTTTTATCTTGAAGACTTGTAAAAATTAGTCTCTCTCATTTTCTCCTTTTCAACCCCACTTAGAAGTACAATAGGTTTTACCACATATTTTGGTATAATATTAATTTTCAGTGGTACTCGTCTCTCATAATTCTTTTAAGATGTGCTCCATTTGGGGAGCTACAAGGCAATCTAGACTACATTTGCAAGAGAGGAAATGTACAGTGACTATAAAAAAGATAATATATTAGCTTGTTTAACAAAAGCACAATCTGATTCAAGGGCTCACACAGGAATTTGTTTCTACTTCTCTGGCTCTTTCTCTAATCAGTTTTCTTCTCTGCCAGGTGTCCCTAAGTGGCAGCAAAAGTGGATTTCAATAGCCCCAGCCTTCCACAAGAGACCTACTCTTTTCCAATGTCTGCATAAATCCCCCCAACGAATGCCGATTGGTTCTGGAACATGCACCCACTCAAGAAATTCTGCCCCCAGTTGGATGGAATATTCTGACTGACCAGGCTAGGTCACATGTCTACCATTATTATGATAGAAGAAGTAAGATTCCTTGATCAATAGCTCCACAAAATGATAGGGAGGAGAGGAGGATCAGCTTCTGTAAGGAATGGATGTAAGGCGCAGACAAAACAAAAAAGGGTAGATAGGTACCACCTTCCTTAATCTTGTTCTAAGCTAGTTGCAACTTCTTCCATCTTATTTCTTCAGAAGACTGTGAAGGAGCCCCACCTACGATTCCAGCTATCTAAAGAACACAATAGAAAGGTTTTCGTTTGTTTGGTGGATTTTTTTTTTTTTTGCTGAATTATGAAAAATTCTAGGCCAAGTGAGTAAAGAACACGCTGACATTTCAAGCATCCAAGTGAGCCTGATCTGAAGGATGTTAAACAGCATGTCAGGTGACATGGAGAGAATAGGAGGGGGACGAGAACTGAAGGACATATGCAATCTCTCTGAGAACCTACAGCCAAATTATTTTCTCAGTGCAAGAGAATAGTTCCTTAGAATCAGGTAAACTATGGGATATCTACAAATCCTAAATTATAATTCCCTCATACATTCTCTTTCCTCCTGAGAACTAAATTCTAATGGAGAGTTGAATCCGACTTCTGTTGGCAGAAGATCTGACCTTGTGAGTAGAGAAGTTGGGTGGTCGGTGCAACTTCGTGTAACTCATGGCGGTTTAAGAGAAACTGCTATAGGGAAGGTGGCCACTGGAGGGAGGGCCTTTCAGTATTCTTTTATTCAGTTAAAGAAACGCTGCACCTTCAGATCATGGGAACTATCTACTTCGATATTCTTTCACATGACATGCACCTTCGCACCATCATAACTATCTGCTTGGATATTCTTTCTTGGCAAGAGAAGGAATTCTTAGGATATACCCTTTTCTTCTCTGCTCCTCCTCAGCAGAGCCACTCACTTTACCATCAACATCCAAAAAAATATTTCCATGTCCTGTGTCTTGTCTTTTTGGCAAATTGTCACGATAGTACAAGAAAACATCTAGAAGCAACTGAACTTACTTTTGCTCTGTGACTTTGGAAAAAATAATTCCATCACAAGTGTTTTTAATACAATTGAAAGACATCTGACGTGAAGTTAGTAAAAAATTTCAATGAATAAAACGACAGCCTGATTCCTATGTGAGTTTGCCTTGTGCATCACTTTCAAATGTGAAACAAATAAAGATACTGAGAAGGGCTAGCAGCTAGGAAAAAATCTTTCATACAATACAGGAATGTGTGCAGTTTAAAAATTATGGCTAACCCTTAGATATTGATTGAAGTCACATAAGACAGAAACTCTGAGATTGGCATTAAGGAATGAGACTTCTCCAAAGAAAGGTACTTATCTGACTCCTAGGCTGGCATCCACTCATGTGATCATTCCCAGTTTAAAGAGGATTAGTAACATTTAAAATAATGCAGGTGATGTTTATTAAAATTGATACAATTGTCTCACTCTTTGCTATATCACAAAACTACCTTCAAACCCCAACTTAAACTGCTTATATCAAGAAATGAGGTATTTCCCTATCAGATGATTTTGGCTATGCATTGGAGATCATTCTAACTAGTTTTGACCTAGTTACCACACAATTTGTACGACAAAATTTCCTTGAAAGTAACTTGGAAATCCTGGGTGATGGCATTAGGATCTACTCAGCCTCCACACCCATCTCACCCTGTTCATATACATAACCCCTTGAGCCCTTCATAGACATCATACATCATGCATATACAGATTCTTTGGGTTTACTGACCAATCTTGAGAGCCCTAGAAGGATATTTTGAGCATATGGAGCACATGTTTCTCCATCTAGTTAATCTCTGAACCTAATCTTACTCAGCACCTTAAGCTAGGGACAAGTTTTATATATTGCTTAATGAGCCAGTAAGTTAGTGAAATCATCTTAATATGTGTATGTTTCTCTATCTCTGTATCTAAAAAGCATATAGAGCTAGCATTCTGCCTAAATATGATTCAGATTATTCTCTAAATAAACTGCACAAGACCAGGACTTCTCAACTTGACAATACCTTAGACTTCACTTGATCTACATGATGACTCTGTAAATAGGGTAGATGAGAGAATTTTGCTCTTGGCAAGTGGAGAACTGTCTGCCTATTAAACAGGATGTTTCCATGGTGAAGGTCATGACCAGATGTTCCTTACCCATATCTCTAAAGTGGTTTTATTGATAAGGGTTGGAAGGAGGGTTGAAGAGGAAAAGATGAAGGCATCCTAGATTAGTAATAAATACAGACTCTCTTAGCAGAATGACTCCTATGCTGATGAAACAAGAACATAAATGCAAGACTGGCCTATCTATTATAGCTTTACCATTTAACATGTACATGTGTGAGAGAATCTTCACAGTAATTACATTCTCACAGCGGTTTCCCCTTGAATGGGTAAGGTCCTATAAAACTGCCCCCCAAAACTGTCAGTCTCCCTTAAAATCAGATTATCATATTATTACTTGCTAGAGTCTTATCTATTCCAGGCTAATCCTTATTTTTTCTAATCCTTTCTAACTTAATTATTTAATCCAAGTTATTCATGCACATACTTTAAATAATTAAAATTTTCATAAGGATTATTATTTAAAACAAAATTAAACCAAACAAAACAGCTGTCCTCTGTCAAAATCTTTGCCTGTTTTCTCCTCCTCAGAGGAAACCACTTTAAATTTGCTTGAATGTTAATTTTAGTATTTACCTCTATATATCTACTTAACACGGTTATTGTACCTCTTCTTTGTCTGGGGGAGGTTTTGGTATTAACAATTATGGTCCTATGGAAGAGGATTTCGTTCTCTTTCACTACGACTTCTTGTGCTCCATTTTTCTGCAATGATTGTATCGTAATTATAATAAAACCAGCATTCAGTACTTACCTTAATATGACAAAGAAAACATTACTCACAGCTGAGCCTTGTAGCATACTAAAATAACTTTCACTTTTCTGTGTTTTGTTTTCCTAGAGTTAAAAATTTAACTGTTTAGTTTTCTATGTACTTATGTATCATCAGTTCATCAACAAACTCTCTCAACATATGCAGACACATCAGGCATGTCATTAATTTAATCTTCTCAGAGACATTTTCTTACAGCTTTCTGTCCTACTCCAGTGTGAAGTCTGGTCTCTGCCTTTCACAGCAGCTTTCTTGGGGGTCTCCCTTCATGATTAACCTGGGGATTCCTTTGTCTTTATCTTGAGTTTGATCTTCTTATCTTTAGATCCTGTTTTTCTTCTCTTAGCATAGTCCCTTCTGTTATGGGGCACATTTTGCAGCAGTTTCGTCAAAAAGGGTGTTTCCTCAATGTTTTCAGATAGTAGTTCATGACAGATACAGAACAAGATAATTCAGTTCAGAAGTGCTAATAGCTGGTATGTATCATAATTATCTTGATATTCTGGTAGATATTCTTGCATTCATTTACTCATTCAACAAATATTCTTTAAGCCTTTGTCATGTGTCAAGCACCAACTACAATCTGCTTTAATGCAGAAACATAAATGGTGTTAAATTATAGTCTGTAAATATTTTATAGTTACAAATCCCTCATCAAATATTTGAAAAATTGTGATTGGCAACAATCTGTAGTTGCTACCCTTCTCTTCCATCTGTTGAACTCAAGTGTTATATCCAGTGTCCAAATGGGGATAACTTAGGCATTATTTAGTGTAATAAAATCAGATTTAAAAAATATATATACAATCACCATGACTTTTTTTTTTTTTTTTGCTTATTGTTGCAAAGCAACTTGAAATCCAACTTTGTGCTGGTTAAGCTCAATGTTTCTGGAAAAGGAGCCTAAAGTTCCAGGTCCAAAACACTAAAGTATTTGTACAATACTTTCATGTGTTCTGTGAATCTTAATGTTATACATGAAAAGGAATTCACACAGTGCAATAAGGCACATCAGCATTTGTCCAGCTCTATGTGGGGTATTAATCACTTTTATGAATCTCATTTGTCTATAGCTTAGGAAACTTTGCTCAACAAGTAGAAACTTCTCTCTATATCTTAAAGAAACTTTAAGTCTTTCTTATTTATGTAACGGGAAATATCATAATAGTTAAGAACAAGACCCTAGCGCTAAATTACCTGTGTTTAAATCTTCTTTGTCATTTCCTGACTACATAAGCATGACAAAATTACTTATATTCCCTATGCTTCATTTTTTCTGTCTGCAAACTGGGGACAATGATAGCAGGATTAACATAAAATAATTCATGTCGAGTACCTTGAACAGTACCTGGCCCTTACCATAATTATTATGTATAATTATTGTCCCAAATATAACAAATAGGAAAAAAAAATAAGAATTTCTCTTGCAGAGGGATTATCCATCTCCTTCCTTTATTCTGTGGCATGTGTTTCCATCTGGCTGTTAAAAATTCTCATTTCTTTTGGTTATTAGAATGATGTTGTGATTATTATCATCCCATTTTCAAAGTAAGCAAACTGAGATTCAGATATTAAGTGATTAGCCAGGGTTCACACTTAAATCCAAGTCCTTTATTCACAAATCCCATGCTCATTCTGTTACATGAGATGTCCACCACATAAAACAGCAAATAACAAGAATTTATCATTTTTCTTTAATGAAATGACTTTGGCTCTTGTATTTAAAGAAAATGCTGACAGTCATTACTCTATGTTCAAAGATATAGCTAGAAAGATTAATTCAGCCCAAGGAGATTCTATACCATTAAAATCGGAAGGTTGCAGCTGTTGGCCATGGCTGTTTTTTGGGTGATTCAGTCTCCCAAACTCCTGGTGAGCCTAAAGCTTTGTTTAGGAAGGGAACAGGTAAGTCTCTAGCAACCAACCCAAATGTCATTCAAAACAAACTATCAAAATGTATATAGTTTTAAAATATATGTCCATGTTTATATTCTAAATTTAAAGTGCAAGTTTTAGAGAAGAATAAAATAGTTATTTAGAGTTTAAAAACAAATTATCTGCAGGACTAAATTTATATTGAGAAATTTTCTTAATTGGTTGAGTTGATTTATAAGCTTAAAGATGTGGCAACACCTAATTCTGTCATCTTTACTGACAATAATGATAAGCCATTGGATTATTTGTTCAACCAAAAAAAAATCCCATTATATCTAGAGCACTTAAAACGAAGATACAGTTGAATAAGCTATTTATTTAATTCTTTAATACCTAACACCTCTGCATACCTAGATTCCCCAGTCCTTCTATATCCTTTGTTTTAAACACTTGATTTTTAATACATATAATGCATAAAAACCGAAGAACCTTAAGAGCTAACACATATATTTTATCTTTTCCCTTCTTGTATTCCTTACTTCAGTCTATAAATAAAATTGATATAAGATTTAAAAAGAAATTATTCAGGCAGATAGTGAGGGTAAGAGTGTAATTGCTAAGGTTTTTTTTTTTTCTTAATGAAAAGCAGTCCCCAAATCATTTTTCTTTCTAACAAAGACGAGCCTGTAAAATTGAGCTGAAGACAGACTAGCAAGCTAGAAGCTTACACAAGTGAATGCCAGCAGCTGTGCCAGTAGAAAAAGGCTACCTGGAACTAGGCATGTTCAAATGGCAGCTTCATCTTTCCTTCTCTTTGCCAGCCATGTGTATGGTAAGGAGCAGGTAACATGGCACCACCCAGGCAAAGACCCTATTTGTATAAGATTATGGTGGGGTGACCAGCTTCCCCACATGCTATGTAAATGTCACACCTGGTCCAACCAATCTGTGGGCCCTACACAAATCAGACACCACCTCCTCAAGCCTGCCTATAAAATCCAGTGTACTACACCATCGCTGGATGTTATATGTAAATTTTTGGTGCCACAAAAGAAGTAGCACTTGAATATAAATTTCCTCAGCAAGGCAATTTACTTCTGTAGAAGGGTGCAGCTCACAGATGGAACAACAGTGAGCACACACACCTGGACAAGGGAGAGGAAGGGGTTATTCCTGATGGAGGTAGCTCCTACTGCTGTGTCATTTCCCTACTCGGGTTGGACTGCAGGGTCTAGTCTAATTCTGATTGGTTATTTTAAGGGGAGCAGGAGTAGGAGCCGGAGTGGCGGAGTGGGTAGTTTTGCAGGAAAGACGGTTACAGGACAGGTCAGAGCAGGTAGCCAGGGGTGACCTAGGTCAGAGCAGGTGACCAGGGCAGGTGACTGGAGCAGGTGGCCAGGGCAGGTGACTGGGATGAGTCAGGATGGAGCAGGGGACCAGGGGAACAGAAGTGAACTACTGATTAGAATTGGTAGAAAAGTTTGTTTACTGAAACTACAAGGAAGTTAAACTTTAAAATGGAGGACAAAGAACTGAACTTACTGACATACTGATTCTTTGAAGAGAAACTTGGAGTTTACTATGTCTAACATGGACATCCCACTCGGGAGTTCCTCTCTCTCACAGGAGAAAGAGTTGTTCTCCTTCCTCTTCATTTTTCCTATTAAACCTCCGCTCTTAAACTCACTCCTTATGTGTGTCTAAGTCCTTAACTTCCTTGTCATAAGGCAACAAATCTTGGGTATTACCCCAGACAACGATGTCACTCCAAAATGTGAAACAAAGTAGTTCCTTGAATATTAAAATATAGACACCATGCATATCTAAACGTCAGTCAGAGAGACTTTGTTCAATCATTCAATGTGGCCAGAAAATCTTGAAGCTGAGTTGTGCCCTCAGATCCTATCACCTCACTTCCTCCCAGATGGAGGAGCTCTCTTACCTGAGTGTAGAGGGTTAAATCTGCTAACGGGGAGGTGGTCTCAGACACAGAAGGAGACAACGTCTTATCTTGGGCTGTTTTGCTCCCTGATAGTTTAGGGAAAAACAACTCCAAATAAGGAGTTGTTTCTGGCTTTTTCCCTTTCCTGGGACGTCAGGCAATCCCCTCCCTGAGGTTTGGGAAACTCTCTAGAGGAGCCGATAGAGGTGAGCTGCCGCTGCCCTAGGAAGCTTGTTCATGACCCAAAGCAGCCAGATTTTCACTTTCAGCACAGGCAAGGCTGAGATCTGCAGGATTACCTCAGTTGGCCTTGTTTAATAACTAGCTCTGTCCTTTTCAAAGTAACACATTTCCCAAGTCTGAAGCAACATAAATAAACTGGATTTCCAAAAGCTCAATTTTGAGAGGAAAGACACAATGAAATAAAATACCTTGTGTTGTGCCATTCTTCATAAAAAAAATATAAAGACAGAAATAAGAAAAAGAGCAACAACTGAAATCCCTGCTCTTCAGTGTAGTCATTTGATTTTCTGCCTGAACCTCTTACCAGAGCTGCCTTGATAGCAATGCAACTGATAGATTTAAATTTTATTTCTACTTTCCACCATCCAGCAGAGATGATGGCAAAGCCAAGTTTGTCCAAAGACAGGTGGGAAAGATGTGGGGAGTAAAAGAATAGAGAATATTGAGGTCTGGCTTCCCAATTCCTGTGTAATTGAGCATTAACTGCATCATGTTTGTATAATTTTATGACAAAGCCCAGATGGATATGGGACACAGTTTAAGAGTTTATAGGACTTGCCCTTAATATTTTCCTGCTTGGCATGGGCATGTTAACAAAACAGAGAATGTTTTTGGCTAATTAGATGCATCAGCATGTTTTCAGGAAGTGAAAGGTAAATCAGTACCTCTGCCATTGGGGGAGATAAAGGATCCAGCTGGATGGAGCAGAGCAACTGAGAAGACCCACACTTTGTGATGGGCCAGCAGATTCCAGAAGGGTTCATTCTGCAAGGCTGGGAAGGCATCCAGTATCAATGATGGGTGGTTTCATACAGGCTCACTTTTATATGCAGATCCACAGAGCCAGGAGAGGGACCAAAATCATGCAGTTGTTCCCTATCATACTATGAATCAACTGCAATTTCTACCTCAGCATCTGACTGTGCAAGATTTAAATCTAGGTAGCAACTTCATATTCAGAAGGTGCAGAATATAACTGATGCTCCTAACACGGAGAAATCATACCCCTCTATGTTTCCAGGTGGGAATGTTTTAGACTCTAGTGAAAACCCATTTAAAATGAGTACTGGTCCCAACTACTTTGTCTAAGTGAATCTGATTTTTCTCTCTCTTTAAGGAAGCAATATAGAGTTAAGTCAGTGAGAAGCAACCTGGCCCAGGGAATGGGCCTGTTTGGCAAGTGTTTGACTGAATCAGAAGAGCAGCATTGTGGATGGGTAAAAATCAGACACTCCCATTGAACAAGGAAGCAACAGGGAAGGAGAGAAGAAAAAAGACACACTGTGGATGGAATCAGACTGTAACCACTCAACAGGTTCTCCTGGCCTGCTGCCTAGACAGAGCCAATTTATCAAGATGGGGGAATTGCAATAATAATTCATGCAGAGCCAGCTGTGTGGGAGACTGGAGTTATATTATGCAAATCAGTCTCCCTCAAAATTTGGAGATAGGAGTTTTTAAGGATAATTTGGTGAGCAGGGGTCAGGAAATGGGGAGTGCTAATTGGTTGGGTAGGAGATGAAATCATAGGGAGTTGAAGCTGTCTTGTGTGCTGAGTCAGTTCCTGGGTGGAAGTAACAAAACCAGATGAGCCAGTTTATCATCTGGGTGGTGCCAGCTGACCCATCTAGTGCAGGATCTGCAAAATATCTCAAGCATTGATCTTAAGTTTTACCTAGTGGTGCTATCCCCAGGAGCCATTTGGGGAGTATTTGAGAGAGCGCTGTTGTCATCTTTGTTTTAAAGCTAAACTATAAACAGAGTTTCTCCCAAAGCTAGTTCAGCCTACACCCAGGAATGAACAAGGAAAGCTTGGAGGATAGAAGCAAGATGGAGTTGGTTAAGTCAGATCTCTTTCACTGTATTATTTGTGACAGAGACAAGAGACAGCCAAAGGTCCTTGTCAAAACCTCACCTTCAAACCTAAAACAGCCTGAAAGCTAAGAGATCAGATTGCTGGTCCCAGATGAAACCTGCGATCCAGAGGAAGAACTGTCCCTGTTACCCGCCCTTTCCTGACTTATTCTTTCTGAATAATGCCCACATGTACAATGGGGGATCTGGGTGGAGCCAAGGGAAGTTTGCACCTTTCACCTGGGGAAGGAGCCTGGGCTCTTCAGCTTGTGTGTGGTGGCCTGGAATTCAATGGGGAGCTGCTGGCAGGACTCTCTCTTGCTTTACTAATTTTTTTTTCTTTTTGCCTAATAAATTCTTCTCTCCTCACCCTTCAGTGTGTCCATGTGCCTAATCTTTCCCGGTTGTGTGACAGGAACCCGGTTTTACCTAAACAAAGAAGCAAAAATTCTGCATCAATTGTTTCAATTATAATTTTTGCAACAATGCTTTGAAGACCATTATTGTTGGCAACATCCCTTGGTCTCCAGGGAAAACTGGGAGTTGGGACCAGAGAAGAGGGAGGCCGTGAGATGGCTTGGGGAAGAAGTGCTTTCAGCAGCCTTGTTGCATACTAAAGGAGAACAGCTGCAAAGTCTGGTATCACACTGACCTATTTTCAAAACCAAGCTTAGTCACTTCTTAATCATTTTCTACTTTTGTCATCTAAAGCAAATTAGTTTTTCCTAGGAACAAAATGAATTTTGTAATAATACCTCAGCTTAAGGGCACTTGTGAGGGTTAAAGGAAATAATACTTATCAGGTGTATCGCTATGCCCAGCACGTAGTGAGCACTCAGTAGGTCACTGGTGGGGTGTCATAGCTGCTACCAAGGAAAGGAAAAGTGTCTCCTCAAACCATTGTAACTTTCCTCCCAAGTGGGAATCAAGGTCCCAGAGGCAGAGAGGCTGTTACACAGCCATGCTCCAGGGCATCCACCTCTCTGGCAGTGCAAATATCCATGACAAAATCCAAACCAACTTTAACTAGAAAAGGTGGAAGGGATACTTTAAAGACCAGAGTATTTCAAAGAAATTGAAAGAGAGAAATGCAGTTGGGCCTCAGGAATAACTTGAAGCAGAAGCCTGAGACCCATTTGCTTTGTTTTGTTGAGTAGGATTCTCTTTTCCATGAGGCAGCACAGAGCTAAGAAAGGCAACAGGGGAGTTAACACAGCTGTCTGGACCCTGTCCTTAACTCTATTTTCTCTGTTTCTTTGGCGTCTGTTTTGCTGAGGTCATGACTGTGGAAACTTGTAATTGTGGGATCCAAGTAGCAGAAGATACTCTTGGATTTACATTTTATAGTCTAGTCCCTCAAAGGGAGCCTAACTTGTTTTTGCCAGTTCCAGTTTCACCATGAATGACAGTGATTGTCCTATTTGGGCAAGGTAGCTGCCCTTAAACCCTATCCATGTCTGTAATGAGCACAGTTTGGGTCAGTTGCTCGGGCCTGTATCAACCACCATGGCCACTGGGGCAAAGCCATGTCAGATTTCACAGGGTAGGTCCCATGGTAACCATGTACAAGGGGGCAGGGGACAGTTCCCAGAAGAAGCGGAATTCTTAGAAGATGAAGTGTTGGAGGACTCAGCCCAGAGGGCTCTCCATGCTGGAAGGGTGGTGTGATGGAAGCAATTCATTTTTTCCATATTCTTAGATTCCATGGGGGTGTCATACTCTAATCCTATGTTCTCCACAGAGGTGGAATAAACTATGTCATCAGGACAAACATAGAGTTCTTTGTGGAAGAAGGGTTGGAGGAATTTTGCAAAAAGGATCTTTGTATCATTTTTTGAAACAAGTCTTTTGGAGTCTGATGGCCCAATGCAAACAACTCAAGATTTACTTGACTTGTATCAATTAACAGAATGTAAAAGTTAAGAAGCGGGATTGAATTTTGGTTGTGCCACATAGTTGTTTGACCTAGGCAATATTGCTAAGACTTGGTTTCTTCACTTATAAAAATATAACAAAGATACCATCCAACCAGTATTGTAAGAATTGTGAGAAAGTACACATATCATGTCTAGTACAGTGTGTAAGACACAGCACTCAAGAGACAATTGGTGGCCAGGCAAGGTGGCTCACGCCTATAATCCCAGCACCTTGAAAAGCCAAGGCAGGCAGATCACTTGCGGTCAGAAGTTTAAGACCAGCCTGGTCCACATGGTAAAACCCCATTTCGACTAAAAATACAAAATTTAGCCAGGTGTGGTGGTGCACACCTGTAATCCCAGTTACTCAATTGGCTGAGGCAGAAGAATTGCTTGAACCCAGGAGGCAGAGATAGCAATAAGCTGAAATCTCACCGCCGCACTCCAGCCTGGGCAACAGAGACTCGGTCTCAAAAAAAAAAAGAAAAAAAAAAAAAGAGAGAGACAATTGCTATCATTATTTATACTTCTTAAACAACTTTTCTTCAACAGATTAATAATATACGACTCTAAATTATAACTGTCAGTGTCTCTTTTCTTTTTCAGAGATGATAAACATCCTGAGGACTGGGGCTACTTCTTACTGTCTTTATGTCATCAGCCTCCCTCATACTCCCTTTGCAGCAGCTCACTAGATGTTGCCCAGATACTGAATAGTGAGTGAATGATGATTGGGCCAGATGGCTGGTAGTCCAATGTGTGTTTTCTGCGTTTTTTTTGTTTTATTTGGTAGGGGGCTATGCAAACAGGCAGTATCCTATGGTAACACAATTAGGATGTACACTGTGAGCTGGTATCTTTCACACTTTTAACTTTCAGATGAATTAGTTCCATTTATTTGTTCATTTGTTCATTCATTTAACTATTAAATATCTACTTTCATTTAACTATTGAACAAATACCCTGCTTCCAAGGCATGTTCATAAAATACCCTATGCTAGTACAGGGACACCCCTATGCACAAACCCATTAGCACTGGAGTATAACTTCTGTTTAATTTTCTGTATGTCCCTCTTGTCAGTGACCTCCTTTAGAACAGGAACCACACACATTTTTTTCTGTGCCTTGCTTAGTGACTTTTACATAACAGGGCTCAATAGTGAACAGATGAATGGATGAATGATTTCCTAGAATTATCCTAGAGAACCCTGATAGCCTTTACATACATTTATTCCTTATTGAATTTGCAGATCTTTTGAGTGAGATAGGAAAAGCAGCACCTTTTATAGGTTGAGCCCTTGGACACATCCAAGTCTTGCATGAATGACTTTAGTGATAGATATATACCCATGGTATCTGAAGCAAGCAAAACAAAGTAAAACCTAACAGTGAGAATAAAATTTGATTTTAAAAAAATGCCTCTTCCTCTAATCTTCAATTTTCTCTCTTCCTAGAGAGAAAAGATATGCTTTCTGTCTTCCAACCTTTAGCTCTTTGCCCTCTGAGCTCCAACTTATTTTATGAATAATCTGAAACAATTGTTTCCATGGAAATAGCCTAGCCACCTCCCAGAGCACAACAGTAGCTTTTGCAACTTTTGCCCACTTGGGTCAGGCACATAACTGTTTCGACAGATACAGTTTTTAAAGGTGATTGTAAATAGATTTTTAATCAAGCTTTGAAATAATAATTGTTATTTTATTCTATTCAAATGCTAATCTAGAAAACCAATGGGTTACCCTTATTCCTCCAGGAGAATAATAGACACTAGGAATTGGATAATTAAAAAATCAACCTGTAAATAAAACATATATATTTTAAGTGATACATACTTATTATAAAAACTTTGGAAAACACACAAGAAAGAAATTTTAGGTTTCTGTTCTAGAAGGCAGACTCAGCACTCATTAAAGCCTATATATCTTATCTCTAAGTCCCCAGACGTTGGAAGAAAGTAATATTTATAGCCATCGTCTTCATATCTCCTTGCCTGGAATACAAAGTTATCTGAATTTGACATTACTGAGTTTAACATTAGATAAGCTGTATCAGTGATATATACTAAATTTTTAACATGTTGATCCATGAAAGTCAAGTATATTTGGTATCTAGCTCACTAACAAGTTCCCGTTTATCTGATTTTAGTAATGACAAAACAAAACAAAAACGTCACTTTTCTAAAGCCAGAAGCAATTGCATAAGACTGCCAACCAAGTTACATTTTCGTTAGTGATTTATCTAGCAAAGTGTATATAGCCAGGCACCGTTCCAAGTGCTGTAGAAATACTAACTCACCAATTGTCATAGCAATGTTATAAAGTATGTACTATTATCTATATTTTACAGATGAGGAACCTAGGGACATTGAGAGTTAGGGTAAATAAGACAGCTAGTTAATGGGATGGAGTAACACTCTGGATGATTGCTGGAATCTTCTTCCCCTAAATCCTGCTTCAAATATATATTTTTTTCAGCTTAAAAAATAAACTATTTGGAGCAGTTTAGTTTCACAGCAAAACTGAGAATTTCTATTCTCTGGATGGTTGCTGGAATCCTCTTCCCCTAAAATGCTGCTTCAAATATATATTTTTTCAATTTAAAAAATAAACTATTTAGAGAAGTTTTATGTTCATAGTAAAACTTAGCAGAAAATACAGAGTTCTCATAGATCCCCTCCCAGACACACGCATAGCCTTCCCTACCATCAACATCCTGTATCAGAGTGGTATGTTTGTGACAACTAATGAACAGGGTCATCATTCTGAATCCAGGTATAATTCTTGACCATTCCTTACTTATGACCACTCTTTCAATTCTTCTGTCCCTGCCTCAAAGACCTATAACTATTGTCAGAAACACTTTTTCAATAAAAGTTTATAAATTGTTATGCATGTATAGTTTACCTTAAAATATTTTGGCATCTATAGACAAGACATAAGTTATTTCATAGGCTGTTTAACCTTCAACACTAGAAGCAATCAGTTGATTTAATTGAAAATGAACACTCCAAGAGTCTCCAGCTAGTATTGTATCAAAAAGGCCACCCTGCAGGGGCAGCTAAGACGACGGCATTTGGGTCTGTTATCCAGGTCTCAGTCAACACTTAAGGCTTGGCTAATTAACACAACCAAGGACAGAAACAGTTTAATTATTGGTGAAAATAGTGGCTTGTCAATTTTCCTAATATATGTTAGGAATAGATGTTTGTGTTAATGAAATTATAGGAATTCAATATATGTAGATTGGCTTACATAATTTAGAAATATTTTTCACACTTGAAGAGAAAATGAGACTGTAGCAAGCCTGATAGCTTGTACTTCTCATCCTAGATCCAACAAGTGAATAGGATTTCTGGTTGGCTGATGCCAAGTGTTAAGTAACTGGATCCTGCCTCTGGAATTTTGTCCTGAATACCTCGAGTGACCCTTCATGTGAAGTGATGCACAAAACCCCTGCAGTGATAAAGAGTTGGGACTTCACTGAGCTTAAAGAACAGGCTTACTCAACCATATGGGGCTTGCTTATTAATACATGTTTGTTCAGTGTATGTCCGCGTGTGGCAAGATCTGGTCAAAGACTTGTTTTCACTAGTAGTAAGTTAATCTTATAGTAAGGCTATGGGGCAGTAGCTAACCTTTACCTCCTTTAACCTTCTGTTGAGTCTACTGTTATTTATGAAAGAGAGTCTAAGAGTTGTGCATGGCAAAGTGATCCAAGGTTGGCTCCTAATTGACATAACAGAAGGTAATTGTGAAAGAAAACTAGAAGTAAATCTGAATACTACTGTTGCTAAATCCATTGTCCATCCCCTCACTGAGGGGCTCTCTTGCTTCTTTCCTTAGACTCAAGTCCGTTGGCATGTTGCTAGAATACACATTCCTATTTCTCTGCATGGTTGATAGAAAATATTGTCACTTTATTATCAGAGCAATTTTGCTTCTCCTGGGTCTTGACCTCTCCCATACAGATTGGTCTGAGACCTTTCCTTAACATTTTCTTACACAAAGGTGGTCTTAATTATGGTGGTTACTCTTGTCCTTTTCCTTATAATACAGAAATATCCCTAGGTTTTAAATTTCACGTTTGTTTTCTTTTGTTCAAATATGAAATGGCTGATGCAATGATAAGGCAGTCCAGGAAAATTTTTAAAGTTGACAAATGTTATTTTCAGAGCTCCAAGTGCCTGTAAGCACTCCCACTGCAGGGTGCTTGGGGCATTCACTCTTATCTTCTTCCAAACAGTCCTTGAAGAATCTAATATATTTGTTCCCATTGAGGTATTATCGATTGGTAAGCTTTGACAGGGAATAAAGGCAGGAAAACATAGCATGATTTTCAGAAGCCCACATTCAACAAATGTTTATCGAGCAACCACTGCCTCTCATTAGGTGGATATATATAAAGGTTCTAATCCAAAGCTTGCCCTAAGGTGTGGAGGACAGAGTTTTATTAGGTGTCACTCATTCACAGCCAATTCCTCTCCATCTGCCCTTGGCTTTGCACAGGAAGAAAACAAAACTCAAAAACAAAACAAAAAAACACAGAGGCAGAGGAACAGAAAGACTGGTAATAAGAAAGGAATGATTAATAATTATACCTGGATTCAGAGTCCACAGTGATGACCTTGTTCATCAGTTGTAACAAATGTACTACTCTGGTATGGGATGTTGATGGTAGGGGAGGCTGTGCATGTGTCCTGGAGGAAGTCCATAAGAACTCTGTGTTTTTAGCTCAGTTTTGCTGTGAGTAAAATAGTCTTTTTATTTATTTATTTATTTATTGAGACGGAGTCTCGGTCTGTTGCCCGGGCTAGAGTGCAACGGCTCTATCTCAGCTCACTGAAACCTCTGCCTCCAGGGTTCAAGTGATTCATCTGCCTCAGCCTCCCAAGCAGCTGGGACTACAGGCATGCACTCAGCTAATGTTTGTATGTTTAGTAGAGATGAGGTTTCGCCATGTTGGCTAGGCTGGTCTCAAACTCCTGACCTCGGGTGATCCAACCCCCTTGGCCTCCCAAAGTTCTGGGATTACAGGCATGAGCCACCACGTCTGGCCAAAATAGTCTATTTTTTAAGCTAAAAAATATACATATATTTGAAGCAGGTTTTTAAGGTAAGAGGATTCCAGCACCCAAATCTGAACTAAAGGAAATTCCTAAAGAAGGCTGTGTTATATAAATTCTAGTAGTACAGCACATTTGGGTCTGTACATGAAAATTTAACCTTCCAAACTATCTACCTCCTAAGTCACTACTGTAGAAGGTGCAGTATATTTAAGAAAGAAGGTTTTTCTATTCTAATTTTACTCCCAAAATCACATATGACATCCCACCTCTTGGGCGCTGCTCAACAGGCAGAGAGCATAGCCCGCCATGTAGATGAAGCCATTTCTCCCTCAGTCAGTGGTAACCCAGCTGGAAGGCTCTAGCTCCCTAGCTGAGTACAGTTAAGTGCTGAACGCAAAGTCATCTGGGAATTGCCAACTCCTTGAACCTGACTAATGTTTTGATTACAGAAACCAAAAATAGATAAGCAACTGTGGAGCTCCAGGTAGGAGGCACTGAAGATAGAATGCATCCACTTTAGCCTGGAGTAGCAGAGTCTTAAGAGATGTGAGTTCTAACACCAGCTTCATCATAGCCTGCGATTCCATCTTTAGCAGGGAGGATAGGAGGGATGCATGGAGAAGGAGTTTAGGGAAGGATACTACCTACACTGTTCATAGGGACTTGAAGATTATCAAGCAAGAAAAACGTTGTGAATTCTTTCTAAAGATTTAAAATATCTCTTGCTACTCAAATAGCAAGATATCATTGTAGTAAGAATACTTGGCTCTTTTGAAATAAATGCATGTTACATAAAATCTTCATAGCTGCAAATCATCTTCATGTGCCTAAGTTCCTAGCTTCTGCACCTTCTTTCATCAAGGAGGCCCATTTCTATAGCTTGAGTGTTCTCCCTTCACCTGACTCTTATTTCTCAGTTTCCATGAGGTCTCTGGTTTACAGGAGCTGTTCTTGGTTCTCCCTTCTCAATCACTTCCTGGGATGAGAAATTAAAATACCATCTGCAGGATGTCCTAAGTATCTGACTTTCCTACTACTATCTTTTCTTTTTTCCTCTCTCCTCCTCCTCCTCTTCTTTCCTTTTCTTCATCTAGTCCCCAAAACAATGGAATAGAGTAGAGGGAGCAAAAGATGTGAAGTAGACAGGCTTGAATCCCAGCTATGTCTCTCCTAGTTGGGTGGTTAAAGTGTTATGGTGATAATATATTAGATAAACATATTATCTAATCACTCTGAACTTCAGGCTCTTCACCTGAAAAAATAAAAATAATAATTTATTTGGATATTTAGTCCAGAGTTGGAATGATGCTACTTACCTTAGCTGTTCCCTCCCTCTCCATCTATTTGCACCCTCTGATGTGTGAAGCAGATTCCTACTACTTTAGGAAGTTCTCAGATTATCTAAAGCCTATCTGTTTACTTCAGATTAAGAACTCTTCCTCCAAACACTCGTTTCAGAGGTAACAGGAAACTACACATAAGGTAGTTGCAGAGTTTGCTTTATTCAACTATGATAACAAAAATACACCTCTAAAAGTCATACTTATCTTTTGATGCTAGATTCATGACACTGGGCAAACTGTCTGACCACTCTGCAGCTGCTTCAGCAATAGGCTTTTGTGATGACTTAATGAGTCAATACATGTAAAGAACTCAAAATGTTTCTTGGCACATAATGATCATTCAATAAATGCAGTAAGTGGTCGTAGTTGTAGTAGTAAGAGTAATATTTTTTTGAGTGTCAACGTCCAATAAAGTGAATGTCCTATCTCTAGCATTCTGTGCTGGCAAAAAAAAAATCAAAGAGATCTTTCATTAGCATCCATGGTCTCTATCTACTTCTTACTATCTCCACCTTCAAGAATAAAATCCTGAGACATGGCAGGCAAGAGAAGTCACAGTGTGGAAAGTTCACAAGGCTAAAAGTTAGGACAAGCAAGTTTTAATACATACTGTGTCACTAAATAGTGTTGTGACCCTAGGAAAGTTACCTGGCCTTTTTGAGTGTTGTCTTTATCACTGTTTTATCAACTAGCTCTAGAAGATGCCTTCTAACTCCAACAGCTCATGAAACTATGCTCTACATCAATAACTACAGTGAAGAGAAACATATGCAGAATTCAGAGAATCTACCCCTTCCCTAGTGCTTCACATTTGGCTGACTTCCTTGAACCTGACACTGGATAAAGAAACACAGAACATTTTAATTTATGGCCCAAACAAAAGATACTTTTAATTAACATTTAGAAGTCAATTCCACAGACAGTATCTGGAAGTGAGCCCAGAAGAAAAGAAAGATTATAATATAACCAAATAAACCTTTAAAATATCAAAAAGTGACTAAAGAGGAATTATGTGTACCTGAATAAGTCAAGGTAAAGTCATGTGGGGATAAACTGATTTGAGCATGCAACTTCAGCTCAGCTAGGCTGCAGATATATGTGACCCCTTTAAGTGGTCAAGGAAACGTACCCAATCAAGACTTTTACTTTTCACTCTGCAGAGTTATCTTTGGCCAGGAAAATATGGCAAAATGCAGAGGAATGTGTTTCTTAGAGTGATTCCTACTGATCAGAAGTGTAAGGAAACTTATGGGATGATGGATATGTTTATTCTCTTGATCATGGTGCTTGTTTTCTGGATGTATACATATCAAAATGTATCAAATTGTACACTTTAAATATGTGTGGTTTATAGTATATCAGTTCTCCCTCAGTAAAGTTGTTGAAAACATTTTGTAACAATTATTAAAATTATCTTGGTCCTCACAGTCTCATTCATGTTTCCTTTTGGAGGTCCTTTTGAGAGAATAGTTCTGACTTAGAACAGAACTTCAACATTACTGGGACTCTGGCCAAATTCCACTTCAACAGCATCCTAATTTCATCTTGAGTAACAGCACCTTCCACCCTTGGCACAAGGGACACTTCTTCCTTGAGGGACTCTCTTGCTTTTACCATCTCGTGTCTCAGTGTAGCTTCGTAGTGATGTGGCCTCTGCTGGTCTAGAGAACCATACTGAGAAAAGGAGCAACAATGCAAGCAGCCAGAATATAATGGGTAGAACCTATGACCAATAGAAATGACAGAAAGAAAGGCATCCAAGGAAGTGGCATATTTCCAGTGAAGCCATGGTGGACTGTCTAAACCTACACAGGCTATGGGAAATACTATAATGTGGAAGCTTAGGAATGCCACTAACAAAGATCCGCAGAAAGTGGCAGCAGGATAGGGGAGAACATTTAATTTTATAATTACCTAAAGCTGAATGTAACTCAGGCTAATGGAGGTCTTTGTTTAATGACTGTCTGAGAAGACAATATGTAAATGTATATCAACTATATGCTTTTTATTACAATGTAAAAGGAACTAATGAAATAATGCATGTGAATGGGCTTTGTAAAGTACAGGGCATAGATAACACTAAACACTAAGTGTTCTTTAGTATAGCTCAGAAGAATTAATGATTAGGGACAAAATATATGCTGATGGTATAGAAAGCATGAGAAACAGAACATAGAAGTCAAAAGAAGTCTGAGTGTCTATATAGGGTTTATTTCTGAATCACATGGGCCAACGACTTGACAAGGGATAATATACATTAATAGTCTTATCAAACTATAAAACATGCAAAATATTTTGAGTAACATACATGTATAAGTGATAATATCTATGTATAACATCTATTTATCTGTAAATTTTGTAAATTTATATATTTGAATTTTTCCTGTTATGTGGCTTACCATTTTGACTTCTATGGAAGGTCAGAAGTCTGGACTCACAGGTCAGCCAAAGGTTTAGGCATTGTCCTACAGCACCTCTGAATGTTAAAGATTGTTATACGTTATATTGGTCTAGTTAACAGCTCTGTTCTTGAAAAAGAGGCTATGTGATTTGCCTTAAATGAAATTGAAATATCCCTATATTAGAGCAGCTCCAACTTATTCAATGCTGCAGTATATTTAAAAGTTTAAACTATGCTTTTTGCTTGCCATACCTTCTTCAGGGAAATCCTTCTCTCCCACATCTATCAATGTGATGATTTAGCCCTAGTTGATAAGGACAGCATGTCTTTGATCACAGCGATTAGTTCAGTTATGGGCACATGATTGAGGTTGTGCCAAGCAGGATCATACCTGAAATTTCTGCTATAGGCGTTGACAATAAGGTGATCTGTCTTCACACTTTTTAATAACTAAGATTATAAACCTAAAGCTGCTGCTGGTTACCATAAAAAAGGAAAACATTTCAGAATGAAGCCAAGATACAGAAGGGAAAGCCAGGCTAGAAATGGATACTGTTTTCATGCCAACATTTGGGCCTCTAGGTCCAATCATTCCTGAAGTAAGATGCACCACTGTATTTTCCAGGTACATAAGTCAATAATACCTTTATTTATTGTATGAATTTGAGCTGCATTTCTACTACTTGCAATCAACAAATACCAATTTTACATGAAGGATATAAAATGCAGGTCCCTTATAGGACATAAATTTTACCATTGGTGCCACCACATTGTTATCTTTCCACCCAAATATAAAAGAAAAACTAGCTTTCAGAAAAGTTGTGTTTATCTTGAGGAGGCTTAAAGTTCTTGGCCTACAATTTAGGGCCAGAAGAGCTTAAAACTGCCTCCAACCACTCTCACAAAGATAAACCTAGTAGAAACTTGGTGCAGTGCATATTTCAACACCTTCTTTGGATAGAGTGTGAAATACAAGACTGTGTACATTGGTTCAGGTGATTTTCAGTTCTGTTTATCCAGTCTAGCAAATGAAGTTATTTATGTTGACTATGTCTGTCTTATCATATTGAAGAAAGAAAATTTCCATATTTTATTCTATGGTACAAGCACCCTAAAATGTTATACACCAATCTGTACATACTTGCAGTCACCATAAAGAATATTTCTGGGGCCAGGCTAGGGATTAGGAATTCTGATCTGTGTATGTACTATATTGTACACTGTGCTATGTAGTATGGTGAGTAATGAGAGGAAAATTAAACACTTTTACATTTCTTTAATGTACTAAATCTTTTAAAATAGTTACATAAGTCATCATATCCTGATACAGCAAGATTTTCATATTTCTAGAATACCTACATCTCAGACAGAGTCTAGTATATTGCTCATCTCAAAAAGTCTTCAAATAAGAAGCAGCTTCTTTAAATCTGTTTAGTAAGCTGGCTATGAGTCAGCCAACAGGGAATTCACATGCCTGTCATACTTGATCAGGAAGAAATATTTGAGCTAATTTATATTACAGGAATCTCACTGGTATAGACTTTACTGGAATCAGTTTTTCAGAGAAGAAATTAAAAGTTTTCTTTCTAAATCAATATGAATTCTCAGGCCTGGAACTTTCCTGAATTTAGAAAATGTAACTAGTCTTTGAATACAAACTAAACTCCTTGACAGTAGGTTGTGAAATAGTGCCTGTATACATTCATAGAAAATATATGCACAGACATATATACATTTTTAAGAATAACTGACATTTGAGGTCTACTTACATTTATCTATCCATATTTACCTCTGGGTCTTTGTCAATTTCTCCCATTGCTTTTAGATCAGTAAGGAATAAAAACAGAAATACTTGCCTGCAGTCAATTCTTTATATTCCATTGATTCAGCTTATCTCAAATAACTATTTTTTGCTGCTACTATTCAATCTTCAAATAAAAAGCAATTTTCCGTATTATAATATGAGTGATCCAATTCTACTGTTTAAATGTCCAAATTAATTTGACAGTTATCATCATTACTTCAGCTTTTAAAATAGTGAAATATTGAGAGGCTGGTCAATAACTGTCATTTAGTCAATTCCCAAAAATATATGTTGAACACAGATCCAGCCCTGATTTTTTCCATTACAATGCATTTTAAAATAGGAATAAAATGATGGTGTAGGAGCTAACATATTCAAAGAACAAGAGAGTGTCTTTGGGCTTGATAAATGACTACAACAAGAGGCAGTGGATGACATGATTCCCAATGCTGGTGGGTTTCAGGAAGGAGGGAGAACAGGTCTGGCAGGGAAAGGGTGAGGAAGATGCCTACTCTAGCTCCAGACCCAGTGGTAAGAAAACTGTGGAACTCAGAATCAAACTTTGGTTAGGGATGGTGACAGGAACATTCAGAGCAGGTTCTGAAGATCAGGAAATTTTGTTGGCAACTGACCTTGAATTTCAGAAAGCACAATTCATTGGTTTTAGGTTGACAGAGATGGTTGACATCAAAATGGGGTTGTAAAGAGCTTGATGGGGATGAGATAGAGTTGAGTAACCTGGGAGTCCTGGGCTTCTTGTGATGACTGATACAAAGACAGCAATGGGCATAATTCATTCCTAAGAAAGGCAGTAACTTCTGTGATACATTAGCAAAAGTATTTTATAAATTAAATATTTCTGTTATTTAACAAACTCCTAAATACTGTGTTGGTTTTCATTTAGAAAACATACATTGAAGAAATACGATGTTATCTGAGAGCAGAGGCAGGCAAGGATAGGATGTAAACCTTGTAGATAAAAGAATGATTCAAATAAGAGTCCAGGACCTCTCATGTAATAAATAATACTCAGAAAATAAAATTAGTTAAGTATTTGCTTAATTTTATGAGAAGAAATGTAGGAAATAATCAACCAGAAACTAATAAAAATGATTGCCTATAGGAGATGGATAGAAATAGACTAAAAGAGTAAGGAATTAAAATACCTAATTTAGATGACAGGGTGATGGATGCAGCAAACCTCCACAGCACGTGTATACCTACGTAACAAACCTGCACATTCTGCACATGTACCCCAAAACTTAAAGTACAATAATTTAAAAAGGAGTTAGGAGTAGGAATGAAACTTATCAGAGTACATGCTTCTCTATGTTAATTTTTCAAATATATGTAATACATAGCCCCCAAAATATAAAACTAAGCCAAAAGATTTTTAAGACACAAAAAACATTGAATACAAACAAAACAAAGCAAATCTAGCTTTATATCAAATTTATAACATAATCACAAAGAAAAAAGCATTAACTCAAGTAACTATTGAACATGATACTCTGACTGTAGATACTTAGTGGGATATATTGTAAAGATAAAAAGGATAGTAAAGGCATCTTGAAGTATTATATATGTAGTTGATTTGTTGATTATGGTCTTGATGTAGTAATTCTGAAGCCATTTTGTGTTTAAACCATTTTATGTTATAAAGTAGAACAAATGACTTTAATACTTTGATGTTTGGGGGAACTAAGATTCTGGCATAAGAAGAAGAAAAATACAAACATGCCATGGGGTAAAGTGAGGAAAACAAATATTACATTAAGGTATAAACTGTCAATATTAATATTTATTTAAAATACATTTATTCAGCTCTGTCTGCTTACAGGATTTAAAGGAAATAAAACTATGGTTGTCATGAGCATTCCTAGCAGTCAGATCTTGATTTCTAAATATTATTCTCCACAGCATAGTTCCTTGGAGACATAAGTGGCTGATTTCAGGTGTGTACCAGAAAAAAGACCAAGTCTCATGTTATGCCAAAAAGCAAAAAAGTGCTCAGAGAATTATGGGAGCATATCAAAAGGACAGGAGCTAGCTTGAAAGGGCTCCCACAGGACACATTTGGGATAAGTCAAGCACCAAAATAAATAATGACTGTAAGGAATTATAACTTTGAGTAAAAGAAGAATTTGAGTTCATGGTAAAAAAAAAAAAAAAAACAATAGGAGGAGAAGATTAAAAAAAAAGCTCTTCTGTAAAAAAAATCAAGTCATACACATGCAGAAGAAATAACATAATCAGAAAATCTACATTCTGCAATTAACAATGTAATAATTGAGTCAATTGAGGAACATCAATGGATCCTAAAACCATTTGGTATAAGCTTATTGGAGAATCCGCTTAATTCAAAAGTATCACCTCTTTAATTAATAATAACTTAATAATGTATTAATTAGAAAGAGGGTACCTTTACAATGGGAGGTATGAGAGATATAAATAGAAATGGCCAGGTTATCAAATGACCAAAGATAAAAAAATAATGACCTTACAGGCCTCCTGATATGATTCAATGGGAAGGCACATTATGTTTATAGTATTTTTACCAAAATAACAAATTTTAATCCTGAATCTGTTCATGAGGAAACATGAGAAAAATAAGATTGGAGGCATTTTACAAGACCACTAATCTAGAATCTTTAAAAATGCCAACTGTTCTAGGATAAAAGGGCAGTACAACTTCAAACTATACTACAAGCTACAGTAACCAAAACAGCACAGCACTAACACAAAAACATACACACAGACCAATGGAACAGAATAAAGAGCCCAGAAATAGTGCTACACACCTACAACCATCTGATCTTCAACAAAGTCAACAAAACAAGCACTGATAAAAAGACTCCTGTTCAATAAATGGTGCTGAGATAATTAGCCAGATATATGCAGAAGATTTAGATTGGTACTCTTCTTTACACCATATACAAAAATCAACTCAAGATGGATTACAGACTTAAATGTAAAACCTAAGACTATAAAAACTCCTGAAGATTACAAAGAAAATACCATTTTGGACATAGGACCTGGCAAATAGTTCGTGTCAAAGACACCAAAACCAATTGTGACAAAAACAAAAATTGGCAAATAGGACCTAATTAAACTAAAGAGCTTCTTCACAGCGAAAGAAACTATCAACAGAATAAACAGACAACCTACAGAATGGAGAAAATATCTGCAAGCTATGCATCTGACAAAGGTATAATATTCAGCATTTATAAGGAATTTAAACAAATTAACATGCAAAAAGCAAACAACCCCATAAAAAGTGGGAAAAAGATATCAACAGATACTTTTCAAAAGAAGACATACATATGGCCAACAAGCATATGAAAAACGGCTCAATATCACTAATCATCAGAGAAATGCAAATCAAAACCACAATGAGGTGCTATCTCATACCAGTCAGAATGGCTATTATTAAAAAATCAAAAAACAGCAGATACTGGCAAGGTTGCAGAGAAAAGGGAATGCATATACACTACTGCTGGTGGGAATGCAGGTTAGTTCAACCATTGTGGAAAGCAGTGTAGTAATTTCTCAAAGAATTGAAAACAGAACTACCTTTTGAAACAGTGTTTTCATTATTGGCTATATCCCCAAAGGAATATAAATAATTCTATCGTAAAGACATATGCATGCCTATGTTCATCACAGCACTACTCACAATAGCAAATAAATGGAATCACCCTAAATGCCCATCAATGATAGAACAGATAAAGAAAATGTGGTATATATACACTACAGAACATTACACATCCATAAAAAAGAATAAGACCATGTCCTTGACAGCAACATGGGTGGAGCTAGAGGGCATCATCCTAAGCAAACTAACATAAACAGAAAACCAAATACCTCATACTTTTCTAAGTGGGAGCTAAACATTGAGTATGTGTGAACATAAAGAATGAAACAACAGACACCTGGGCCTACTTGCAGATGGAGAGTGGTAGGAGAGTGAGGATAGAAAAACTACTGATCAGGTACTTATTACCTTATTTTGTTACTACCTGAGTGACAAAATAATCTGTATACCAAATCTCCATGACATGCAATTTAGCTGTATCACAGACCTGTACATGTACCCCTGAACCTAAAATAAGTTTTAAAAGAAATGAATAAAGGATGTGAAACAACATGGCAACTGGAGGTAATGCATGATTATTGGTTGGATAAACAAGAATAAAACAATAATTAAAAGAAAAAAGAAAGAAAAATACAACCATGAAGAAAAGGAATTTTTCACATGGACTGTATTTTGGATAATATTTATCTATGCTACAATTCTTTGGTGGAATAATAGTACTATGATTATTTAGGAGAATGTCCTTGTTCTTCAGTGAATAGGTATTTCAGTGTGAAGTATTACAATGTCTGCAATATTCAAATGGCTCAGCAAAAATCAAAATGAAAAGGGAAAGAGAGAAAAACTAAATATGACAAAATGTTAAAAATCGGGGAATCTAGGTGAAGAGCATAGAATGTTCATTGTGCTAATCTTGAAATTGTTTATAGATTTGACATTTTTCAAAATTTAAAGAGGAAAAAACCCTCAACTCTTCATTCTCTTAAGCTACATTTCAGCTCAAGAAAAAATACTACATGTCAGCATCCTTCACAAGTCACTTAAGCAGATTTTGTGATTTCTCCTAAATTGGCCAAAGTTGTTTTAATAAACCCACAAGATTGTGTCTGATTAAACTACAGAGAAGAGTCAAATAAAAGAAAAATGGCATCTGTGATCCAAATGGAAAAATAATCTGTCAAAATATTATTTCATGTTGTGTCTTTGTTGTGCACAGCAAGTCATGCCACTTTGTTATTTTTTTAAAGCTCGGTTAGAAAGTTTAAATTTATTTTAAAAGGACATGTGAAGCAAATCCCATCAGGTTTTGTTCTCATCAACTTGTATCTTTCATAAAGCTGCATTTTTTTCTGATTAAATGTGTTTTTAAATTTTTTAGCCCAAGCATAAAAGTCTGGTTAAAAATTAGATGGTAAGTTGAAAGACTGATAAAGCTGTTATTTTTAAAATATACATGCTAATTTGGAACATCATGAGTCTTACTATGGAAATGGATAAGAGAAGGAAGGGTGAAGTTAGAATGATTTACAAGTTGGTTCCCGCAAAATTCTCTTTTGAAAAAAATGTGCCCTGAATGTGCACTGTATGTCCACACTGTTCCATTTTTAAAATTTTGTGTTTGCCATAAAGAAAGGAAGCAGGAGCTGGAACATGTAATTTTGAAGGAAAAATTCATCTCTTTCTGACCTAGCACTGAATGTTTGACCTAATAGAAGTTTCTTGTAAAGACTTTTGATACCAACATGCTCCTGAGCCTAGAAGGGGAATCACAGGTGAAGCCACAAAGAAGGTGGCAAAGCCTTTGCTCTAAGTACTCACTTCTTGAGGTCTGGACCAAGCACTGGTACCACTTATGAGCTTGTTAGAAATACAGGGTCTCTGGCCTCACTTTAACAGGAATGTATGAAAATCTGTCTTTTAATAAGATCCTCCAGTGACTCATTTGCCTATTAAAATTTGAGAAGCGCTGTTCTGAAAGAAGTGGCTTTCTGCTTTAGCTACTGTGCTGTAGAATCACCTAGGAACTCAAAATTTCTTATGCCTGGTATAACAGGCCACATTGTGTCTCCTCAAAACAATTTATGTTCAAGTCCTAAGACTCCGTACTTATGATGGTGACTTGATTGGAAAGTAGGTCTTTGCAATGTCATCAAGGTGAGTTAGGGTGGATCCTAAATACACCTGGTTTCATTACAAGAGAAAGAAGTCGATTTGGATACAGAGACACAAGGATAGGGAAGACGGTCATGTGGCAGCAGAGGGAGAGATTGAAGTGATGCAACTGCAAGTCAAGGAATGCTTAAGAGTGCTGGCAACTACCAGAAGCTAGGGAGAAGCAAGGATGGATCCTCCATCAAAGCCTCGAGAGGGTGCGTGGCCCTGGTCTCAGTTTCCAGACTCTAGAATGTGAGAGAACACATTTCTGTTATTTTAAGCCACCATGTTTGTGGCAATTCTGGTAGCCCTAGGGAACTAATACACTTGTGTCTTGCCTCCAAAATTTCTTGATATAATTTTCTGGGGCATAGCCTAAGTGTTTTGAAGTACAGTGATTCTAATGTAGGGCCAAAGTTGAGACCCACTACTCCAAATGTTCGAAGCAGATAAGAAAGCAGTTTCTTAAGTGATGAAAAAATATTGAAATTTAGTGAAGATTAAAGCTAAATGTTCCTAGGTGTTTTTCTTAAAATCATGCTCAAAATAGGATACATATACAGCACATAGCATTCAAATTTATATAATGTCCATTGTTTTGCTTTGAAGATTAACACAGCATTTTAATAGAAAATTTAACAATTCAATGGAATCAGATCAACTCACATTACTACACCTGCAAGAGGGTTGTCATTGTGTTACAGGGCCAGACTGCAGTGTCCATCTGCCAGCAGAATAGTGCTTTGGAGGAGAGAAATCGTCGGTTGTACTCTGATCCTACAAATCAAGTCCCAACAGTTAATACAAATGTCTAGTCCACAGTTCTGTTATCTTCCACATTCATGAAATTTAAGCCCAATTTGAGAATTCTACTATAAACACTCTCAAGTATATTTATTATTTACAGGAATTTTACAGGAACATTGATGAGAACCCATTAAATGTGTTCTAAACAATACATTGTTAGAAAAGAAAGAATTTTAAACAACTAACCTAATTCACACTATACAGTATCAGAGTTTTCAATTTACCTATGTGTTGAAAAGTATATGAAAAATAAAGCTGCAACTCCCTTCTACCAAATCTTCTGAATATTTAGCAGATAATTTGATGACTCACATATCGTATTTATGTGGTATCCACACAGATGTGTGAGAGCTCCTAGTCCTTCACCTAAACAAGTGTAAAACTATAGAAAAACATCTGGGAAGATTATGCACTAGATAGTAGGATTAATGTAGATTTTTTTAAAGTTCATATTTTATTCTACTTACCCATATTTTCTAGCTTTTCTCCCATAAACAAGTAGAGCTCTTTTTATTTAAAAAAATAGGATTGTTTTACACTTTTAATAAAAGGGCCAAAAGCAAGGAACACATTATAAGATAAATATTAATGTAAGTTTCTAATTCAAGCCACAAACCCTGGTATAATAAGCTTAGAATTAACCATGAATGTTAAACTCAAAGAAAATGCCCTGAATGTGATTCATTTCCATCCATCAAGATTATTGCTACTTCCTTACATGAGTTATAGCTGTAGCAAACCTTCTAAACTTTCCTAGAGAAAAGCCAAATGAAATTAACAGTAAGTTGATAAATTAATGCATCTAAATTTTGCAGTTACGACTCAGTAGAGAGAGAAGCATACAACAGCATCCCAGCCCATATTGGATACTAGTAGTTGAAAACGGGAAGGAAGCTAGAATTTAATGGAGCACTTGATCATGGAAGGCAATATAATAGAAACTTTGTAAATAAAAGCCCTTTCAATTACTGCTACTGCCAAATGAGGGAGATAATGAAAGTGAAGCTCAGAGACTCTTGAGTCACACATGGTTACAAATTTAAGTGGCAGAGCTATGTCTTAACATCACACTTTCTGATTTATAGTCCAGAAAGGGCTGAAATTTTAAGATCAGAATGCAATGATGTGCATGAAGGGCCAAGGATGAGGATTTCCATAGGGTTCTTTTAATATTAAGTTTAATGGGAAACTGCTGAGCAACAAAAAAATGCTAAGAAAAAAAAAAACAGGATAAAGAAATTGAGGTGTAAGAAGGAGAAAGTAGGATAATGCATAAATAGTTTAAAGGATTAAAAGACAAATTAAAAAGAGAATCATGACTAAGTTAAGTTTGGAAGGCAGTAAGTTAGGCAAACTATGATGCATCAAGTCAAAACACTACAGAAAAGAGGAAGAACAATAAACTACCTAAAGGCAGAAATAAAGAGTGACCTAAAGACAGAAATACCACTCAACCTAGGAATCCCATTACTGGGTATACACAGAAAGAAATATAAATCATGCTATTATAAAGACACATACATAAATATGTTCATTGCAGCACTATTCACAATACAAAGACATGGAATCAACCTAAATGCCCATCAGTGATAGATTGGATAAAGAAAATGTGGTACATATATACCATGGATTGCTAGGCAGCCATAAAATGAATGAGATCACGCCTTTTGCAAGGACATGGATGGAGCTGGAAATGATTATCCTTAGCAAACTAATGTAGAAACAGAAAATCAAATACTCTCACTTTTAAGTGGGAGCTAAATGATGAGAACACATGGACACATAAAGGGGAACAACACACACTGGGGCCTATTGGAGGGTGGAGGGTGGGGAGGTGGGAGAGGGTCAGGAAAAATAACAAATGGGTACTAAGCTTAATACCTGTGTGATGAAATAATCTGTACAACAAACCCTCATGACACCAGTTTACCAATTTACAAACCTGCACATGTACTCCTGAATGTAAAAGCTCAAAAAGGAAAAATAAAAACAAAAACACACAAACTAACTGATTAAATAACATCAAAGGAATCCCCCAAGTGTCTATTGTTAGTGTGTGATACATGTGTTTACTGATAATTATGATATTATTTGAAGTGCCACAACTTCACATCAACATTACATGACATTAAAAATGACAGCAGTAGCAAGGCAGGGAATTCTACAGCCTAAAGTGAATGAAGAAGAGAATATAATTGAGGGGATCTTTATTTGTCTAACAGAACCTTAGATATTAATAGAATTTTGCATCACCTATTAGACAGGGCAAGAATGAGATGCAATGATAAAAGCATGAATCAAATTAGAAATAAAAGGAAACTTTCTCAATCTGACAAATGCAATCTATGAAAAACAGGTAACATCATACCTAATAGTGAAAAACTGAAAGCGTTCCTCCTAAGATCAGGAATAAGACAAGGATATCCACTCTGCCACTTCTTTTAACATTGTATTGAAGGTCCCAGTCAAGGCAACTAGTCAATAAAAAGAAATAAAAGGTATTCAGATTAGAAAGAAGCAGCACAACCACTTATATTTGCAGATGACATAATCTCGTATATAGAAAATCATAAGGAATCCACCAAAAAAAAACCTGTTAGTGCCAATACACAAATCACAAATTCAGCAAGTTTTCAGGATACAAGATCAATGTGCACAAATCAGCTGTGTTTCTACAATTAGCAATGAACAATCCGAAAATAAAATTAAGAATGAAGTGCCATGGAAATAGCACAAAAATAATAAAATAGAAATAAATTTAACAAAAGAAGTATAAGATTTTTACATTGAAACCCATAAAATATCATTGAAAAAATTAGAGAAGACCAAATAAATAGACAGATATCCTCTATTTATGGATTGGAAGCCTTACTATTGTTTAAATAATAATACTCTCCAAATTAATCTACAAATTCAATGTGAACCCTATTTAACTTATCAAAATCCAAGCTGCCATTTTTGCAGAAGCTGAGAAATTGATCCTAAAATTCATGTGGCAATGCAAAGAGCCTAGAATAGCCAAAACAATCTTGAAAAAGAAGAATAAAGTTGGAGGACTCCCACATCCCATTTCAAAACTCACTACAAAGCCACAGTAATGAAGTGGTGATAATATAAAGATAGACATATTGATCAAAAGAATAGAATTTAAAATTTAGAAATAAATCCATGTACCTATGGTCCATTGATTTTTCAACAAGGATGCTATGAAAATTTAATGAGAAAAGAATGGCCTTTTCAATAAATAGCACTGAGACAATCGGATATGCACATGTAAAAATATGAAGTTGGACTCCTACCTCTTATCATATATAAAAACTTAAATGAATCAAATACCTAAATGTAGGAGCTAAAACTATAAAGCTCTTAGAAAAAAATCATAGGCCAGAATCTTTATAATCCTGTATTAGGAAATGATTTCTTAGATTTGAGACCACAAGCACAGCAACAAAAGAAAAATAAGCTGGACATCCTCAAAATTAAAATAGTTTATTCTTCAAAGGACACCATTCATAAAGTGAAAAAACAACCCATAGAATGGGTGAAAATGATTGCTAATTACAAGTCTGTTAATGGACTTACATTTAGAATATACAAAGCACTCTTACAACTTAACAATAATCAACCCAATTAAAAATGGGAAAGTTTTCAATAGACGCTTCTTGAAAGAAGATACATAAATGGTCAATAAGCACACGAAAAGATGCTCAACATCATTAGGTAAATGCAAATCAGAGTCACTATGAGATACCATGTCACACCCACTAAGAATGATACAATTAATGTGACTGAAAATAACAACTGTTGGTGAGAATGTGGAGAAACTGGAACCTTCATATATAGCAAGTGGAAATGTACAGTGGTGTAGCCACTTTGGAAAAATGTTCAGCATTTTCTCAAAATGTTAATTATGGAGTTATCATGTGGCCTAGCAATTCTACTCCTAGGTATATGCCCAAGAAAACGGAAAACATATGTCTTGCCAAAACTTGTATACAATGTTCATAGCAGTGTTAATCATAATAGTTCAAAAGTGTAAATAACCAAAAAATAAATCAACTGATGAATGGATAAAGCAAACATAGCATTCTTCATTTATTTCTATATAACAGAAAAAAAGAAATGAAGTATTGATGCACACTATTATGTGTATGACCTTTGAAAACAGTATGTCATGGGAAAGAAGACAGACATCACACTGTGTGATTCCATTTATAAGATATGTCCAGAATAGACATAGAGAGAGAAAGTAGTTAAGTACTTCCCAGGGTCTGGGGAGGCGAAGGAGTGACTGTTAGTGTATATATAGATAACGTACACATGGGTAATTTGGGGGGAGAGGGAGGTGAAAACACTCTAAAATTAGATAGTGGTGATGATAGTGATGGTTGTGTAACTTTGAATATACTAAGAACACTTCATTGTTCACATTAAAAGTGAATTTTATGGTATGTGAATTTTATCTTAAAGTTTGTATTAAAAAATAAAACCATGAGGAGACCTTACAGTGATCAAACCAAAAGAATACAATAATAATAAAGAATGGAATGCAATGTTAAAATTCAATAGGTGAAACAGCAGACACACATATGCTCCTCTCTTCTGCTTGTTCCCCTCTGCTGAACACTTAACCACATATCATCTTCATTAGGCTGAAGACAGAGGGTTCTTCTGAAGATTAAATGTCCTCAGAGGCAAATAAACTCCTAACATTTGAGAGTGCACAATAATAAAAGTCACCTCTGCCTCTCTTTAAAATAAAACATGCCAAGAAATGAAGCCTACAATTGTGTATATTTCCTTCTAAAAACTAAGGATTTGACGAATGGTCTCCAGCATGAGAGGCATTGAAGTTAAAATGGCAACATGAAGATAATATAAGAGAACTAAAGTAATACAAAACAAACTGTATAACTATAAAACAAGGGCAAAGTACTATTTTTAACAAGAACAATCAGAATGAATAAGAGCTCTTGGAAATAAATAAGTGACCACCAAAAAAATCAAGAACTAGAAACCCCAAACTATGGAAATCACCCAAAACAGAAAACAAAATGGCAAACATGGGAAAAACAAATGTGAGAGTCACAGGAAATCAATACAGGACATCCAATACCTAGAAAGAGAAAACTAAGAAACTGGAAGATTCAAAAAAAGGGTTTTGTCATAGGTCAGCATCCCAATGAGATGGACACTGAGACCCTGAGATCTGCAAGCAGCATGTTTCCTGGGGAATAATTTTGGGAAGACAACCTTTGAGGTGTGAAGAAAGTAGAACCTAGGCACACAGAAAGAAGAACTATCCAGTAGATGTGCTTCAATAGAGGCTTCAGGGAATTTTATAGTTGGTATGACCTTTAGAATTGTTCCAACTGAGGCAATATCCTCGATATTTGGAACCCCACACTGACCAGTCAATGGGTGCAAGCTGCCCCCAAGATGGCGCAAAACTTTGAGAAAGTCAATGAGGGCAATTCCTCGAGTGAGGGTAGTTGTGAGCCTTCAGCATCAACCTCCCCTAGCAAATGAATGCCTCAGTCTGGTGAGGGTCCTAAGTTATGGGCTAGCATGCTCTACAGATTTAAAGATTAAAACCAAGAAGATATTCCAGAAGGTAGAACAAAAAGCCAAAGACAGAATATGAGAAAAGCATTAATAGGAGATCAGTCCAGGAGACCAAATCCAGGAGTTCCTGATAAAGAGAATTAAGAAAGTGGAAAGTATTTTTTAAAGTACAGATAATTTCTCAGATAAGAGATAAAAGTCTCCAGAATGAATTCATGTTATTGGGCACTTAACGGGCTTTTTCATTCTGGAGACTCAAGTCCTTTAGCTTTGAGAAATTATCTATATATAAATATGTATAAAGCATATTTTCTGGGCCAGGCAGTAGAAGTAGATCCACATTTAGGCAAGTTTTCTTAGAATATTTAGAACGAGAAAATTCAAAAAAGGCCAAAAATTTAGTGAAAAAATGCATACTGTAAAAACTAAAAGTATCAAAGGTAGAAGATAAGCAATAGAGTTGGGAAGGGGGCTTCCAGATGGCTGACTAAAGGCATCCAGTACTTGCCCCGTCTGCAACAAAAGATGAAACAGTGAATAGATAATCACATGTCAAACAGAGTGTCTAACAGAGAACAATGGAATTCAGCAGGGAAGTGACAGGGACCCTCTGAAGCCCAGAAGGAAAGGAAAACCAAACAGCTGGCAGGGATCAGCTCAGAGCCAAGAGCCACAACCTGTTGTAGGGAAAAGGTAAGTGAGAGATATACAACAGCTCACACTCCCACCAGAGATTCCTGCAATCCTAACCACAGGGTAACCCCTTAACTTTTGTGGTCCCTAAGATTAGTATAGAGAGCTATCTGGAGTCCACAGAACAGCACTGTTCCAGACAGGGAATTTGCACTGGGTCCCAGGCACCCCCTGAGACCCAAGCAGCTGCAATATAACACCATCTTGAGAATCCAGCTCTGACCAGACTACATCATAATCTGGGTCTCAAAAGCCCCTGTAGCTCCATATCCCTGGAGCCCTACTGACGTTCCCCTATGTCCAGCCAGAGGACTGCAGCATTGCAGTGCCAGCTGTTCCCAGTGGTGTCGCTGGGTCCCCAGCACTCTAGCCTACGCTGTGTCCTATACCCCAGGGATCAGGTGGGATGGCACACAAGGGAGGCTGCTTCCAGGGCAAAGGGAGCCAAAGTACATGGTCCCCAGAGCCTGGTAGTTACCTGCCTGGGGCCACGGCCATGGCAGCCCCACCCCCCATTCCCATCCCAGCAATAGGGCTGATGTGCACCTGCCTGCACTTTCAGAAATCCTGGGGACTGCCCTACCAGTGTGTTGTCCTGGGACTTGAGAACAGGCTTGCCCCTACCACTGCCATTGGTGCCCATGAACACCATCCAGGGGCATAAGGACAGGCATGCCCTGCCCACCATCACCTCCCATATCTAAACATACTATCCAGGGACCTGGGGATTGAACTACCCAATTATCTGCAGTGCATGCTCATGCACACCATTAGAAGACAGGAGGATGGGCCTGCCTTGCCTGCTGCCACTGCCACCAGTGCTCACACACATTGTCCAAAGGCCTAGGGATTGATCCACCCCACCCTCCATTGCTGGTGCCCATGCACACCATCCAGGAGCCTGAAGAAATGTTTACCCCTTCAGTCACCACTGGTGCCCATATGTATCACCTGGGTGCCTGGGAATTGACCATCCTCATCAGCCACTGGTGCATATGTGTGCCATCCATAGGCATAAAGACGAACCTATCTCACCTTCTGCCAGCGTGCATGTCTTTCTCCCAGCGTGGTGGCAGGCTATGGGACCAGCCCACTCAGCCTGCTGCTGCTACTACTTGCATCCGCCCATGTACACTACCTGGAAGCTGGGGAAGCAGCTTGCCTAGTCCACCATCATTACCACTGAAACTTGCAGGCACTCCTCAAGGGCCCAAAAAATTACCTGCTGCCACTACTTCCACTGCTGATACCATGCACACCACTCAGGGGTTCAAAGATGGCCTTCTGCTGCCACCAACAGCACTCGAGCATGTGACCTGGAAGCCCAAGGACTGGCCCACACAAATTTGCCATAGCTGGCACCCATGTATGCCGCTCAAGGAAGTGAAGACAGCAAGCTCAGCCCAACACTGCCATCACTGATGCCAAGGACCTGTCTGCCTGGTGTCCCCAGCTCCAGCAAGGCCTCACCACAGCCTCCACTAACAACCACAGCCTAAGCCATTGTAGAACTCACAGACACCACTGATGCTGATGACAGCGAAAGAAATTACTACTACTTTTTCTTACTACTTTGCCCACCTAGAATTGAAGCCAAATACCCTCCTCAACACTATAGATATGTCTATAGGGAAAAAGTCTTTCTCTACCAAAGCCAATTCATAAAGCTGAGAGAAGCAATCGTTATAACAGATGCACAGGTATTAACATAAGGACACAAAGAGCAAGGATTTATTAAATCTTCAAAGGAACACAATAAATCCCTAGCAGCAAATCCCAAAGAAAAAAAATCTATTAAATACCTGAAAGACAATTCAATATTAAAGAAACTCATTCAGTGAGATACAAGACAAATAATACAAAGTAATAAGGAAAAAAATAATGTTCTGAATGAGAAATTCAACAGAGATAGGTATTATAATAAAATATGGAAAACACTGAAACTGGAGAACGCTATGAATAAATTAAAAAATACAATTCAGAGCTTCAACAATAGACTAGATAAGGTAGAACAAAGAATATCTGGACTTGAAGATAGGTTTCTTTGGTAACCGAGTCAAGACAAAAAATAATAAGAAAAAGTTATGAAGAAAGCCTACATGACATATGGGATACCACTAAGGGACCAAATATTCAAATTTTGTAAGTTCTAAAAGGAAAAGAGTTGAACAAAGTCATAGAAAATTTATTTGGCAACATAATAGGTGAAAACTTTCCACATCCTATAAAAGATATAGACATCTAGATCCCCAGATATTCAAACAAAAATGTTCTTCTCTAAAGCACATTAAAGTCAAACTGATTAGAAGTCAAACACAAAGAGAAAATTCTAAAAAGAGAAAGAGAAAAAACATCAAGTGAAATATAAAGGAATCTCCAACAGACTAACAGTGGATGTCTCAGCAGAAACCTTACAAGCCAGGAGAAAATTGGGTGACATATTCAAAGTGGAGAAAGAAAAGAAAGAAAAAAAGGAAAAGAAGAAGAGAGAGAGAGAAAGAGAGAATGAACTTCTAGTTAAGAATACTATAGCTAGCAAAGCTATCCTTCAAAATATGTAGGAGAAATAGTCTCATATACACAAGAAAACTGAGAATTCATTGTCACTAGGTGGCCTTACCAGAAACACTTAAGATAGTCCTACATCGGAAAACAAAAACATAATATCATCATTAAAACACACGAAAGTAAAACTCACTCGTACAGCAAATATTCAAATGAGAAAGTGAAATGTGTCAAACATCGTCACTATAAAAACCTACCAATGTGTAAAGGTAAATAATAAAGAAGAAAAGAACAAGGATATACAAGACAAAGAGGAAACAAACTGACAGTAAGTCTCATCTATTGATAACAACATTGAATGTAGATGGTTTAAATTCCCCTAAAAGATATAGTTTTATTTTTGGTTTTGTTTTGATTGTTTTTTTAAGATGGAATGTTAGAATATTTCAGTGTGATTCAGCCACTTGGAAATGGCAAGATAGTGCATAAATATCAACTCTCTGAGCTTAATCCAAGAAGAAAAATGGGAATCCACCAAAATCATGAAGGACATCCCAGAATGTGGGCAAACAGCCCCTGTGATGGTGTCCAGCTGATAAAAGTGAATGAAGCCCCCGTACATAAGAGAGGCAGAGAGCCTCCTTCTGTAACTCATCTTTCCACTGGGAATCTGGGCAACTCAGACTGAAAGAGGACACTTTGTTTCTCCCAAGCTCCGGAGCTAACTTAGGGAGACAATTGGGGGTACTGAGAGGAAAAGACACTGGAAAAAGCTGTAGGCATTTTTTTTCAGATCCTGGACCAAGAACAGAATGCCATTTTTAATGCAGGCACATATAAAATCAGACATTCTTTGGTAACCTGGCGGCCTAGACATGCAGGCATTTTAGTCTTGGGCCAGAGATTGGAGCACTTGCTCTGGCATGCAGTAGGGGCCTCCACTGCTAGAACTGTGGAAAGTGCCTCAGCAGAAGGTGCTGGAATTGTGCTCTCCCCCATCATAGGCTGGAAATGAGAGGAAAGCTACTACAGTTGCAGTTTCTCTGGAAAGTAAGACTTGTAGCTAGGGATAGCTTGGCAACCTGCAACTGGGCTGCATGTGTCATTGCTGTGTCATTTCCAGCCTGTGGTGGAAATGGGGCCCTTTTTTTGTGGTGCAGTGGGGCCCTCTCCACTCCACCCTCAGCCAGAAATCCAGGCATTCAGAGGACATGCTTGCCTGTTCTAGCCATATGAACCACCCCACCCTTCTTGGGCATAGATCATGATGCAGTGAGGCCCTCTCTGCTTCATACTCAGACAGATCTCCAGTCATTTGGAGCACTGTCATGGAACAGCAACATGAGGCACCCCACCCTTCCTAGGCAGAGGTTTTGGTCCAGTGGAGGCCTCTCTGTTCCATTCTCAGGCTGAACTCCAGGCATTTAGATCACCCACTGACCTAGACTGGCAGCTTTAGCTGCCCCACCCTTCCTGTGCAGAGACTGTGATACAGTGGGGCCTTCTCCATGCCCAGGCAGATTTCTGGGCAGTCAGAGCACCCACTCACATGGATCAGTAGCTTGAGCCACTCTCCCCTTCCTGTGCAGAGATTCTAGTGAAGTGGGGCCCTCTCTGCTCTACAGTCAGGCAGGCAGATCTCCAGGTATTCTGAGCGCCCACTCATCTAAATTGGCAGCCTGAGGTGGCACACCCTTCCTGTGCAGAGATTGTGGTAAAGCAGGGCCCTCTCCACCCCACAGCCAGGCATATCACCAGGCAGACCAGGAATTCCAGCCTGAGCCACTCCATCTTTTCTCTGCAGAGACTGTGGTACACTCTATGACTAGACAGATCTCTAAGCACTTTGAGAACCTACTCTTCTGGATTAGAAGCTTAGGCCACCAACCCCCAGCACCCCTACACTTGCAAAGAATTTTAGATTGAGGAAGTTTCCCAACTCCATTCTTAGGCACACCTCTGGATGTTTTGTGGCCAGCCACTGGATGCTTTCTCAATGCTGGTGCTTGTACCTGCCGTTGGGGGATCTGCAGGTAGGCCTGCCTGGTCTGGCCCACCTGATCATGCTCCCTTCACCCCCAGGGATGACCAGGGAGCTCAGACCACTCTGCACTTCACAGATTAGCCCACTGCCTAAAGCAACAGACAGCTTCTCCCAGAAAGCAAGGATGAAACATATACCTAGCCACGCAGGCTGCAGCTGGCTTTTACTCATAAGCGCCATCTACTGGCTCATAGGTTATACTGCACAATGCAATATAAAACTTGCTGAAGGGCTATAGAAGCACAGCCAAATGAGCCTACCAGGATTCTCCACACTCAAACCCCCCTGGAGGTGGTGGAAGGCAAAGGAAAACAAACGTAATATTACAGAGAAAGAAATAAAAAGAAAAATTCTTCCCTCATGAAAATAATTACAAAAATTAGAAGTGTCAACATCTCCCAAAGAGAAGAAACTAGCATAAGAATTCTGGCATCACAAAAAAATATAAACTTATTGACACCACCAAATGATAACACTAACTCTCTATCGATGTGCTGTAACCAAAATGGAAACTCAGAATTGACACAAAGAATTCAAAGCACAGACTGCAAAGAAGTTCAGTGAGATCCAAGACAAAGATGAAAATCAACACAAAGAAGCTTCCAAATCAATCCAAAAACATGTATATTAAAAAGAAATCAATCGGAGCTTCTGGTGTTTAAACCACTCGCTTAAAATTTTCAAAATGTAATTGAAACCTTTATCAATAGACTGAGCTAAGAAGAAAGAATTCCAGAGGTTGAAGACTAGTCTTTAGAACTAACCCAAGAAAAAGTAAAAAACCTGGAAAATATATTTGAGGGAATAATTTTTTAAAATTTCCTTAATCTTGCTAGTGAAGGAGACATCCGGATACAATAAATCCTGAGAACACCAGCAAGATACTGTACAAAACAAAATCACCAAGGCAAATAGCCACCACCAGACTGCCCAAGGTCAATGTTAAAGAAACATAATAGTAGTTAGATAAAACGTTAAGCAAGATACAAAGGAAATCCCATTAGGATAACAGCAGACTTCGCAGCCAAAACCTTACAAGCTAGGTGAGATTAAGGGTCCATATTCAGCATTCTTTAACCAAAGAAATTTCTGATCAAGAATTTCATATCCAACCAAACTAAGCTTCCTAAGAGAAAGAGATATAAACTCTGTTCCAGACAAGCAAGCTCCAAGGGAATTTGTTACCATTAGACCAGTCTTATAAGAGATCCTTAAGGAAGTTCTAAACATGCGAAGGAAAGAATGATACCTGCTACCACCAAACACACTTAAGTACATAGTTGACACCCCATACAGCAAGCACACAATAGAAACAACAAAGCAACAAGCAAACAACTTCATGATGGGATTGAAACCTCACATATCAATATTAACCTTGAATGTAAATGATTTAGACACTCCACTTAAATGGCACAGAGTGCCAAAGTGGGTTTATTTTATTTAAAAAAAAGACCCATCCATCTACTCTCTTCAATAGACACATCTCATATGTAAGGACACCCATAGGCTCAAAGTAAAGGGCTAAAGAAATACCTATCAAACAAATGGAAAACAAAAAGCAGCAGAGGTCACTAGTCTTAGATAAAACAGACACTGAACCGACAACAGTTAAAAAAAAAAAAAAAAAAAAAAGACAAAGAAGAGCATTACATAATGGTAAATGGTTCAATTTTATGAGATTATTTAACTATCCTAAATACATACAAACTCAACATTGGAGCACCCACATTCATAAAACAAGTACTTCTAAACCTATGAAAGACTCAGACAATAATAGCAGGGGACTACAACACTCAATTAACCATATTAGATCACTGAGGCAGAAAACTAACAAATTCTGGACTTAAACTTGAAGCTTGACCAATTAGAACTAACAGACATCTATAGAATACTCCACCCAATAATCACAAAAAATACATTCTTCTCATCTACACACAGAACATACTCTAAGATTTTACACATACTTAATAAAGCAAGTCTCAATGAATTCAAAAAATGAAATCATACCAATCATACTCTCAGAAAACAATTCAATAAAATTTTTAAAAAGGACACAAGCACTCAATTGGCTTGGCCTCAAATGTCCCTGAACTCAGGATGTCTACAAACCATGATATGCCATGGAAACTTAAAAAATTGTTCCCAAATGACTTTTGGGGTAAAGAACAAAATTAAAGTCTAAAATTTTAAAAATGTTGAAATAAATAAAAATGGAGATACAACATATCAAAACCTCTGGGATGCAGTAAAAGCAGGGTTAAGAGGAAAATTTATAGTGTTAAATGCCTACCTCAAAAAGTTAGAAAGATTTTAAACAATCTAACATCACACCTAGAGGAACTAGAAAAACAAGAAAAAACTAACCCATACCTAGCAGAAGAAAAGAAATAATCAAAATCAGAGCAGAACTGAAAGAAATTGAGACCCAAAAAAATCTATATTATCAATGAAACAAAAAATTTATTCTTGTAAAGAATAAACAAGATTAATAGACTCTTAGCTAGACTAACAAAAGAGAGAGAAAGACCCAAAGAAGCACAACCAGAAATACAAAAATAAACAAAAGCCCTCATACATTATTAGGACATCTAGGCACACAAACTAGAAAATCTGAAGGAAATGGATAAATTCCTGGAAACACGTAACTCCCAAGATAGAATCTGGAAGAAACTGAAACCCTGAACAAATATCAAGGTCCAAAATTTAATTAGCAATTAAAAACCTACATAAAAAAATTAATTCACTGCAATCAAGTAGGCTTAATTCCTGGGATGCAAGGTTGGTGCAATATATGCATATCAATAAATGCGATTCACTGCATAAAGAGAATTAAAAACAAAAACCATATGATTATCTCAATAGATGTGAAAAAGTCTCCCATAAAATCTAACATCCCTTCATATGAAAAGCCTACAACTGACTAGGCATTAAAAGGAACATACCTCAAAATAATAACATCCATCAAACCCACATCAAACATCATATTGAATGACTAGGCAAAAGCTGGAACAATTCCACTTGAGAATAAGACAAGGATGCTTACATTCACCGCACCTGTTCAACATAGTACTAGAAGTCCTAGCCAGAGCATCAGATAAGAGAAAGAAATAAAAGGTATCCAAACAGAAAAAAAAAAAAAAAGTCAAAGTATCTCTCTTCACTGAAGATACAATTATATACCTAATAAACCACAAAGACCCTACCAAAAGGCTCCTGTAACTGATAAATAACTTCAGTAAAGTTTCAGGATACAAAATAATGTATAAAAATCAGTAGCATTTCTATCTACCAATAATGTTCAAGCTGAGAGGCAAATCACGAATGCAATTTCATTTAAAATAGACACATACATGCAAAATACCAGGGAATACAGCTAAGCAAGGAGGTAAAAGATCTCTACAAGAACTATGAAACGCTTTCGAAAAAATTCTAGGATGACACAAAATAATTGGAAAACATTCCATGTTCATGAATTGGAAGAATAAATTTCTTGGTTCCAGTGTCAATACTGGAAGAAGCAATCTACAGATTCAACTCTGTTCCTATCAAACTACTAACATCATTATTCACAGATTTAGAAAAAAAACTCTTTTAAAGTTCATTTGGAACCAAAAAAGAGTCCAAATATCCAAAGTAATCCTAAGCAGAAAGAAAAAACTGGAGGAATCAAATTACCTGACTTCATATACTACAAGGCTGCAATAAATAAAATATCATGATACTGTCACAAAAACAAACACATAGGCCAATGGAACAAAACAGAGGACCCAGAAATAAAGCCACAAACATATAGCCATCTGATTTCAACAAAATTATGAAAAGTAAGCAGTGGGAGAAGAACTCTTTCTTCAATAAATGGTGCTGGGATAGCTGTCTAGCCATAAGCAGAAGAATGAAAGTGGATCTCTACCTTTCACTATATACAAAAATGAATTCCAGATGGATTAAAAATTTAAATGTAAGACCTCAAACTGTAATAATCCTAGAAGAAAACTTACAAAACACTATTGTAGACACTGCCTTTGGGAAAAAATTTATGACTAAGTCCTCAAAAGCAATTTTAAAAAACACCAAAAATTCACAAATGGGACCTAATTAAACTAAAGAGCTTCTGTACGGAAAAAGAAACTATCAACAGTGTAAACAGACATACCACAGAATGGGAGAAAATATTCACAAACTATGCACCTGATAAAGGTCTAATACCCAGAATCTATCAGGAACTTAAACAAATAAACATGCAAAAAGCATGTTTAAACCCCTTTAAAAAATGGGCAAATGATATGAACAGACACTTCTGAAAATAAGACATACAAGCATATAGAAAAATGTTCATTATCACTAATCATCAGAGAAATGCCAATGAAAACCACAATGATATACCATCTTACCATCAGTCAGAATGGGTACTATTAAAAGGTCGAAAAACAAGTGCTGGCAAGGCTGCAGAGAAAAAGGAACATTTATATACTGTTAGTGTGAATGTGAACTAGTTCCACCACTGTGGAAAGCAGTCTGGAGATTTCTCAAAGAACTTAAAATGGAATTACCATTTGACCCAGCCATCGTATCAATGGATATATACACCCAAAGGAATATAAATAGTTCTACCATAAAGACACATGCATGTGTATGTTCACTGCAACACTATTATTCACAATAGCAAATACATGGAATCAACCTAAATGCCCATAAGTAGTGGATTGGATGAAGAAAATGTGGTGTATATACACCATGAAATACCATGCAGGCATAAAAAAAGAGTAAAATTATGTCCTCTACAGTAGAATGAATGCAGCTAGAGACCATTACCCTAATCAAATTAACATAGGAACAGAAAACCAAATACTACATGTTCTCACTTATAAGTGGGAGCTAAGCATTGGGTACTCGCGAAAAGACAGAAACAACAGACACAGGGGGCTTCTACAGTGGGGAGGGATAGATGGGAGCAAACATTTAAAAACTAACTGTCAGGTTGCTCACTACCTGCATGACAGAATCATGCATCCCCTAAACCTCAGTATTCTTCAATACACCCATGTAAAAAAACCTGCACCTGTACTCCCCAAGTCTAAAATAAAAGTTGAAATTATTTAATAAAAATAAATAAAAGATATAGACTAGCTGAATTGATCAAAAAACCAAGATACAACTATATGCTGCCTATGAGAAACTCACTTCAACTGTAATAACACAGACTGAAAGTGAAGGGACAAAAATAAAAAATCCATGCAGATAGATAGAAACCAAAAGCATCCAGGAGTAGTGACGCTTATATCAGATGAAACCTGTTTTATGTCAAAAACCATAAAAAGAGAAAAAGAAGGTTCTTTTACAATGATAAGAGAGTCAATCCACAAGATATAATAATTTAACTACATGCTCCCAACACCAGAGTACCCAGATAAATAAAGCAAATATTAATAGTGCTAAAGAAACAGAACCCAATATAATAATAGTTGGGGACTTCACCCCCCATTCAGCATTGGAAAGATCATCTAGGCAGAAAGTCAACATCAAACATCAGACTTAACATGTATCATAGAACAGACAGACCTAACAGACATTTACAGAGTATTTCATCCAATAGTTGCAGAATAGTCTTTTCAATAATGCTCAGAATATCATCCATGATAGACCACATATTACACCACAAAACGAGTCTCAACAAAATGTTGAAAACTGAAATCATATCAAGTATCTCCTCAGACCACTACGTAATAGAACTAGAAATCAATAACAAGAGTAACTTGGATGCCATACAAATACTTAGAAATTAAACAACAGGCTCCTGAATAACTATTGGGTGAATGAATAAATTAAGAAAGGAATTAAATAAATTATTGAAACAAAAATCAAAACACAGCATGCCAAAACCCATGGAATATAGCAAAAGAAGTGCTAAGAGGAGAGATTATAGCAATAAATTTCTACATCAAAAAACTATAAAGATATCAAATAAATAACCTAATTATCTGCCTCCAGGAACTAGAAAACAAACCAAATCCCAAATTAGAAGGAAAGAAATGATAAATTAGTAATTAATAATAAATAGAGCAGAACTAAATCTGGGTTTTGCAGATAATGGGGTTTTATTTTTTCAAACCAGGGTTTAGATGAGGACATAAATAATCATATTATCAAACTGCAGAATGCAATACTTAACAAAAAGTTAGATGAAGATTTACAAAGTTTGGGCTGACAATACAAAACCAGAAGTAGTAAATTTAACAAAATAAAAATAAAATGGTCTCCAGGAATTAAAAAAAAAAGTAGTTTAAAAAAGAACAGTAAAATGAATACATGTATAATGAATCTACCTCACCCATAATTTTTAAAAAGTTAAATTGTGATGTAATCTTTGGGGTTTGAAAATGAAATTTAAATTATCTGATAAGTTTACAGTGAAAGTTGTAATACTGTCACTACCATCTTTTCTTCTTTGGAAAGTGATTTGGCATGTAATTTCAAGATCTATTTTTAAAAAAATATTTGTGACCCAAACATTAGCTTCTGGCAATTAATCTTAAGTAATCAAAAAGAATAAAAGTTGTGTTCAAGAATATGTTTGATACAGCTTTCATTATAATCGTGGCAAACCAAAACTATAAAAATAGACAGCAACTACTTAATCTATAGCCATTAAAATGAAAATGACTTTGGAAACTAAGCAGAACAAAGAACACATTTGGTATAATGCTTGTTGAACAGAGAATACAAAATTGTCCCCATTATGATGATTATGTGAACTATATGTGTGTGAATGAAATCCAGGAAGAAATATACATGAATGAGAATAATTGGGCTGAATCATGAAATTATGAGTAACAGCTTTTCTTTTGTGAAAATAATTCTTCTCAATTTTACTGTAAAAACAATTACAAGAAATACATTAGCAGTCTGATTAGAAGATGGCCGAATAGGAACAGCTCTGGAGTGCAGTTCCCAGTGAGAATAACGCAGAGGGTGAGTGATCACTGCATTTCCAACTGAGTTATTACTGCCTACAGACCAGGAGATTTCCGGGCTGAAAAGTGCCATGAGTCTTCAGCACAGCTGTTTCAGCTAGCGCAGTGAGTCTCCACACAAAAACTCACACAAATCTGGCCAGCCATATTAACTAGCACCTGGCAGGCCTGGGAGACAGAGCCAACCATTCAACTGAAAAAAAAAGGGCTGACACACGGAGCCAGGTGATCTGGCTTGGTGGGTGCCACCTCCACAATCTGAAATGCTGTGGATTAAGAGTTTCACAGCAAGTGCAGCTGGACCCAGAACAGTCCAGCTCTGTGGGGGGAAGAGCGTCTGCCATTACGAGGCAGTCCACCACTTCCAAGGCAGTCCGCCAATACTGAGGCAGACAGCCATTACTGAGGCAGCTCTAACTATATGTCTTGAGCTCCTATAAGGGTCAGACTGTCTCCTCAAGCAGCTTCCTGACCCCCATATATCCAAAGAGACACCTCATAAGGAGAGCTCAGGCTGACATCTGGCAGGTATCCTGCTAGAATGAAGACAACAGAAGAAGAAAGTAGCAGCAGCCCTTACAGGCTTCAGAAGGTGGATAATAACAAAATTCTCTGAGCTAAAAGAACATGTTCTAACCCAAAGCAAAGAAACTAAGAACCTTGAAAAAAAGGTTTGATGAAATGCTAATGAGAATAAACAGCTTAGA
>CAUYLG010071540.1:0-62290 GCA_963573385.1 Cacajao melanocephalus | reverse complement strand
TTTATGACTTGAACTCAGACCTGGAACAAGTAAACTCAATAAATATCTATAGACTTCTCCACCCCAAATGCACAAAACATACATTTTTCTCAGTACCATATTACACCTATTCTAAAAGTGATCACACAATTGGAAGTAAATCGCTCTTCAGCAATTGCATAGCATTTCACAGACTTAAATGAAATATTGGTTGGCTGTTTGTTATTTTCTTCCCTTATTCCTTCCTGTCTCTGTTGTTAAGCACAATTATCGGCATAAAAGAGGTCTTTAATACCTATTTTTAGATTGCATTTCAGGCTGGGCAATAGAGCAAGACTCCTGTTCTCTCTCCCTCTTTCTCTTCCTCTTTCTTTCATAAAAAATAAAATAAAATAAAATAAAAATAAAAATGACGGTGGTGACGATGGTCACACAACCATGAATAAACTAAAAGCACTGGATTATACACTTTAAAATGGGTGAGATGGTTCGGGTGAGGTGCCTCAAGCCTGTAATCTCAGCACTTTGGGAGGCCGAAGTGGATGGATCACTTGAGGTCAGGAGTTTGAAACCCACCTGGCCAACATGGTAAAACCTTGTCTATAATAAAAAAAAAAAAAAAAAAAAAAAAATAGCCAGGTATGGTGGTGGGCACCTGTAATCCCAGCTACTCAGGAGGCTGAGGCAGGAGAATCACTTGAACCTGGGAGGCAGAGGTTGCAGTGAGCCGAGATCTCACCACTGCACTTGGATGAAGCTTTCTAAGGAGTGAGCATAGACAGAAAAGAGAAGACGTTTGAGGCCACACCAACATTTAGAAGTGAGAAAGGCTGGGTGTGGTGGTTCACACCTATAATCCCAATGCTTTGGGAGGCCAAGGTGGGAGGAGTTTGACACCAGCCTGGGCAACAGAGAAAGATCCTGTCTCTACAAAAATTTTAAAAAATTAGCCAGGCATTGTGTGATGCATGCCTGGAGTTCAAGCTATTCAGGAGGCTGAGGCAGAAGGATCACTTGAGCCCAGGAGTTCAAGGCTGCAGTGAGTTATGATTGTGCCACTGTACTCAGCCTGGGTGACAGGACAAGACCCTGTCTTAATAAAAATTTTAAGAAATAAAGTGAGGAAGCTGAGGAGGAAGCAGCAAAGAAGACTGGAAAAGAGCAGCCAGAAGGGAAAACCAGACAACAGTAGTCCCTGGAGAAGATAAACTGCATCCGATGTTGCTGATAGGCCAAGTCAGGTGGAGACTGGGGGTTTTTCACTCCATTTAACAACATGGAGGTTCTAGGAGATCAAGGTGAGAGAAGGTTAAATGGAGTGATGAAGTACAAGAAAGAATGGGAGGTGAGAGATTAAAGCAACGTGTGCAGCAGTTTTGCTATAAAGAGAGGAAAAGAACTACAATGGCTGGAGGAGGGCACTGACCTGCTTTCTGAAAGGCAGAATGAGCAGAAGGGTCATATGCAGACGGAAATGACCCAGGAGGAAGGGAAACATTTACACAGAAGTGGGAACTAGATCAGGGAAAGTGGAGCAAGTGAGAGGTGAGCTGGGACAGGGTCCCATGCACAGTGGAGAGGCCAGCTCCAGTGACAGCAAGACACAGTTCATCCACAGTGCAGGAGGCAAGTGCAGGGCTGTGCGGGTGCAGTGCCAGGTGCCTACAGAAACTCTGCTCTAATTACTGCTGTCACGGTTTGGATGATCCAGAAGCAGACACTGAGACAGAGATGTTTATCAGAGATAACTCCCATGAACAGAGAGCAAGAGTAGGCAGAGGAAGAAGGCAAACTCGGAGGCAGGCCCAACACAGCTTGGCTGGCCCAGTGGGGCGCTCTGGAGGTCACACTGCCCACCAGGGTTGTCCTGCTATGGGCTGTCTTCTGTAGCCGGCTTCCCCAGCCTATTCTGCAGCCTGAATGTGCTGGGATTCTCGGGGTTCTCCCAGTAAGATTCTGTCGTACAGGTGTGGCCATGCTTGATGCTAGCTGTGGACCCCCAGGGTGCCCTGAGGACTGTGCCTCTTCCGGTCCAGTAGGTCTTGTAACTCCTCAGAGAGCTGTGTGTCGAGGGCCACTCATCACGTGTACATTGGTTCAATATCTCTGATCCAGGAAGAAGGACAGGAAGAGGGATGCCTGGTGTGCAGGGTCGGGGGCTGGCAGTCTGCATGTGGGAAAAGCAAGAGAAAGATCATGGAAATAAATGGGCTGGGCACTGTGGCACACACCTCTAATTCTGGCACTTTGGGAGGCTGAGGCGGGTAGATCACTTGAGATCAGGAGTTGGAGCAACATGGTGAAACCTCATCTCCACTAAAAATTCAGAAATTAGCCAAGTGTGGTGGTGGGTGCCCGTAGTCCCAGCTATTCAGGAGGCTGAGGCAGGAGAATCGCTTGAACCTGGGAGACAGAGGTTGCAGTGAGCCAACCTTTATTTCAAAAAAAAAAAAAAGGAAATGGAAAGTGACCAAATTAGATGAACCAATCCAAACCCCAAGAATAGCCTCACGAATCAAGACTAGGTCACTCCCAGCTCTCCACTCAAATGGCCTCTCTTGGGGTGAATGTGGCTTACTGTCCCTAGCCATGAACTGCTCATTAGGTCATCCCCGGGCCCTCTGATGTAGGAAACTACTCCTCGCTCTGCACATCTGCTGTTCGGCCCTCTGGACCCATCACCCTCTCTTCCCTGCCCTGACCGCTGCTCTGGGAGGCTGACCTTTACAAGTTAGTCAGTTCCCTTCCTCTTTGGGTTGGGTTCAGTCGATAGGGAGCCCCATCAGGAAACTGCAAGTGAGGAGGGGAATGAGGCCAGAGTATTTGTTCCCCTGACTCGCCTGTGACACCACCCTGGGCTGGCTGTGTCCTTGGACAGTAGGTCACTGGTTCTATTAAAACAGCTTAATCCACATGACTCTCCTTCAGTTACAGGCATGCTTTCCCTGCTGTTCTCTCAGACCCCATTCTACAGAGTCCTGTCTAGTCTTTGGCGTAGTTTGCTTTTACCCTACCCATATTTTGGGAATGAATCCTTTTGCAAATAAACCCTTCTCAAATATTACATTTCTTGTCACTGGCTGATCCACCTTCTAAGTCTTGATCTGTTGCTGGAGCAGCTAGGAGTGGAGGACAAAAACAACTGGGCAGAGGAACAGTAGTCAGAGGAGAGTATGTATCAGTGAGGACCCTCGCAGATGCCATGCTCAAAGCCCAGGAGCCTGTGGGGAGCAGAAACCACTGGCTTATGTAACTCAAGAGCACACAGGCCATCTTTCTGCAGGCACAACTGATCTAAGGATGGAAACACTTCCTCAAGGCCCTGTCTCTTGTTTCATCTGCTGCTTTTGCTCGAGGTGTTTGTTTTATTCATAGGCAAGCTCTGGTTTTGAGACGGCAAAGATGGCTAAAGGCAACACGTGTGGATATTGCCCTTCAGCTGCTGCTCCCATAGAAAGGAAGAATCTTTTTCCTGGCAGCACCAGCAAAAGTCCTGAGTCTTTCACTGATTGGCTTGATTTAGGTCACATGCTCATTCTGAACTAATCATGATGACCAGGGGGTGGTGTCACAGAATTGCCCAGACTTGGTTCATCTGCCCAGCTCTGTGGTGGGAGGTGGTGGGAGGTGGTGGAGGGCCAACTTGGCTTGCAACACATAGTGTGAGTTCTCTGCAAGGAAGAAGCACTCCATCACCAGCAGCGGGGTAGGAAAATGATCGAGGGCAGCAGAAGTGAAAGCTCCCATAGTTGAGTGTAAGTGACGTAAGGGTGAAGGTATCAGTAGTAGCTTTTGGGAATTCTGCTGTGAGAAGCTGCTGACCCCTTTGCCCTAGATGTAGGTGATATAGCAACATGGCCCTCTTTCCACACTTGGTGGTTGGCGTGATGGGTGGTCAAATTGGGAGAGGTAGGCTCTAGGGGATTGTGAATTGCTTTGAAATTTGACGCTATCTCCCAAAATGAGAAACGACTTCAGGCCTCCAAGTCTGTTTAGATATCTCACAAGGAATGCTATTAATAGTGTGGGGCTCTGAGAGCCACAGGAAGAAAGAGCCAAGTGAATGTACCCTCAGCCCAGTCCAAGAAGTGTAGGGCCCAGCAGACAGATGCGAATGTGTGGGGCTCAGCCCCTACCAGCCTCCACCTGGCTGCCCTCCCTGGAACCTACACAATTGCATCATGCTGGGGAGCCATGAGGCCTCCTTGGAGCCCTGTACCTTGAGTTTTTGCTCTCCTTCAAGGAATTCTCTTGAACCCACTGCACTAGTTTTATTTTTGCCGTACCAATTCACGTAAGAAACTCTGCTTGGTCAAGAGAACCTTAGGCTGGACACGGTGACTTATGCCCTTAATCCCAGCACTTTGGGAGACCTAGGCAGGAGGATCCATTGAGGACAGGAGTTCCAGATCAGCCAGGGCAACACAGGGAGACCTTGTCTCAAAACAAATTTTTAAAATTAGTCAGGGATGGTGGCATGCACTTGTAGTCTCAGCTACTCGGGGGGGCTGAGGCAGGAGGATCACTTGAACCCAGGAGGTTGAAGCTGCAGTGAGCTATCATTGTGCCACTGCACTCCAGAAGCCTGGGAAAGACCCGCCTCTAAAACAAAAACAAAAACAAACTCTAAGCTCAGCCTTCCTCACCCCCCACCATGCTGGTCCTGCTGGTCTCACTGTGGAGAGTGGGATGTCCAGTTCTTAGCTGGTTCTATTGGGGCAGGACCTAAATTTGGGGCAGCTACAGCCACCTGATAAAGAGGAGAGGACTTCCCATGTGCCTAAGATAGTTCATTCTGCCAACGGCCCTGCTACATCTACATTCTCGCAGAGCTGTGAAGAGTATGTGTCTCCTGTTCTGTCTTCCACTCGCTCCTTCAAATTCTTGATTTTCCTTCACAGGATATCTATGAAGTGAGGATGTGTTAGGGGCTGTGAGCCAGGAGTTAATGGGCCTCCAACCGTCCAGGAGCCAAGGAGTCCAGGAAACAACAGGATCTGGGCTCACTCGGCCTGCCCACGGGGACCATCTGCAGGAAAATGACCCTGGCCACGTGGAAGGTCATCTTGCTTGTCAGTCAGATCTACTGCGCCAGAAGATATCCAGAAATGAATGGGCAAAGCTGAGGTTAATCACAGAGAAGAAAAGATATGATGAAGTGCAGACATGAATTATGGCCAGGCAGTTACAAATACTCTGGACACCAGGCTTCTAGCAAAGCAAAATCCTTTTCTATTTAGCTGTCATATCCTCATCCAGTAGCAAGTCAGTCTGAAAAAGGCAGACCCCACCAGACACGGGCTTGCCTGCAGGCCCCTGAAGGGAGGATCCCAGCTGGCAAGCTTAGTCTAGAATCTCCTAGGCCATATCAATCGCCCTGGGGGCCAAATTGCAAAATCCAACAGGGTCAGAGGTGCAAAGACTGCCTGCCTTTGCTTTTCTCAGAAAAAGAGTCAATAAGCAGTCAGGGCAGTATGGGGAGAGGGTAGGCAGGTAACCAATAGAGCTGTACACCAGAGAACTGGTTAAGGTGAGGTCCCAAAGTCAAAAGTGACCTGGAAGCAGACAGGAAGCCAGGAGGATGAAGAGGTGGAACTGATGACCATAGGTGGCAGAATGTGTTGTTCCTTGGAGAAGACCCTGGCCCAGGATAAGTTTGCATAGATGCCTGGGCCTCGCCTCCGTATGGTCCCTGTGTGAGGATGCCCCACGGCCAGGCGCAGCGTGTTAGAGCCACAGGCTTCTGCCAGACACCCATACTACAGAAATACATGGGGCTCCTCCAGGGAGAGAACTAAGCCGCAAACAGGGCTTGCGGGACTCGGAGCACTGCAAGAGATAGACGGGTGAAGTCCGCAGGACTTAAGTTAGAGCAGGGCGGGGCATGGGGAATAAGGAGTAGAGGAACAGGAGATGACAGTTGGAGCTGAGCGCAGATGATTGAGACCTGACACAAGAATCCCTGCTCCGGCCTGCACTTGCACTGTTTCCAGTTCTCCCCTGACATGGCATTCTCTGGTGGGCATTCAGTTTGGTGGTCATAGCTATGAACCTCTCCTGGGCCAGCTATGGTCACCTGGGGACACTCTGGAGTGACCCCAAAGGTCATATTTTGGAGGGCAGGAGGTGTGTGTTCTCTGTCCTTCCATGAACCCTCCATGGCTCACAGACCTGCCCACTCACCTCACCAACTCAGTAAGGGCCAGCAGCTTCCAGCTCCCCAGACCCCCTGCTCTCCAGAGTTGCTTTCTCAGGATTCTCACTTTTGAATTGCAGCCCCCATGCTGTGATAAGCCCAAGTGACGTGGCATGGAGAGGCCATGGGTAGATGCTCTAGTTGACCGTCCCAGTTGAGCTCAGCCTTTGGTCAGCCCAGTCCAGGCACCAGACATATAAAGGAAGGAGTCACTGAATAATTCCAGCCCTCAGCCATTTGAATCCTGCCAAGGTGTGGGACCAGGTGGAACGCTGTTCCTCTTGTGCCTTGGCTGAATTCCTGATGCACACAATCTATGAGTGTGATCATATGGGTGCTATTTTACACCATGAGTTTGGAGGGGTTTATTATGCAGCAATAGATTTTAGAATAGGTCTCAAGCCTTCAAAAGCAAGCCTGCTGAGAGGAGTCTTCACATTCATGGGTGGGGGCTGGGCTTCTAAGCCTGCGGGAACAGTGGGCAGGAGCAGCGGATGGAGGAGGGGAGGAAGTTGCATGCTTCTCTGAACCTTTCTGTAGGCAGCGCATCGGCCAGTCTCATCTTTAATCCACCTTGAAAAAAGTCCAAGTAGCCTTTTGAGGTAGGAGCCCGGCCTTGAACCTCAGCCTTGCCAGTCTCTAGTCCCCAAGACTGTATACTCTTCTCCTCCAAATTCTAGTTGATTCCTGCATCATCTTAGATCAAGCTTGTCCAACCGGCAGTCCATGGGCCACGTTCGGCCCAGCATGGCTTTAAATGCAGCCCAACACAAATTTGTAAACTTTCTTAAAACATTACAAGGTTTTTTTTGTAATTTTTTTTAGCTCATCAGCTATTGTTAGTGTTAGTATATTTTATGTGTGGCCCAAGACAATTCTTCTTCTTCCAATGTGGCCCTGGGTAGCCAAAAGATTGGACTTCTCTATCCTAGATGATTCTCAATTGGAGATACTACCCAGGGCCTGATTTCAGCCCTGGGTCATCAGGCATTTAATATGTCTTTTATTAATGAATGAACTAATGACCTGTGACTCTGAGGCTGAAAGCCACTGCATTTTAAACCAGACTTCACATCCTTCTTGTTCCAGGCCCCGTAGCAACAGGCCTTGAGCTTCTGGGATTAAATTTGAGTTTGTCATCCCTTGAGCTTTGTGATTTGAATAGCTGTTTTTATGGAACTTCTCCAAGAAACCTCTGTTTTTTTCTCTTAAGGACTTCAATTGATTGGATGAAACTCACCCACATTGCCTAGGATAATCCCCTTCACTTCATGTCAACTGACTGTAGATGTTAACCACATCTACTAAATACCTTCACAGCAACGCCTAGATTAGTATTTCATTAAATTATAGCCTAGTCAAGTTGACACATAAAGCTAACCGCCACAGACGTAGACATCGTGGGGGACCATTATTCTACCAGTCACAGGTGGGAATAGTGAGAATGATAGGAATGGCTTCTCTTCCAAGAGTCTGAGGGAGTCCTTTAGTAGGGGAGGGGACTCCACAAAGTTCTGATAATATTTAGTTTAAGAAAACACCGCTGGGCACGGTGGCTCACGCCTGTAATCCTAGCACTTTGGGAGGCTGAGGTGGGTGGATCACCTGAGGTCAGGAGTTCAGGACCAGCCTGGCCATCATGGTGAAACCCCATCTTTAAAAAAAAAAAAAAAGAAAGAAAACACCTAGAAGATCATTCCAGAGATGCACATTTCCTGTGTGAGGCAAGGCAATATGTATTGTTCAGTTTGCAATTTGGGGTTGGGGAAAGGGTTTCCAAGAGGCACTCCTGTAGGGACTATGTCAGATGGAGGAGGGTGGTAGGTAGCGAGTCCTATTCCTGGAAATAAAAGTGGTGAGGTGAAGCCTCACCATCCTCAAAGCTTCTCAGGTACATTAGATCAGGAACCCATGATGGACAAACTTCCAGCTGTAACTTCTCCATGCTTCCTCTGCAACAAATAAAAATTAAGCCCCAAAGTCTTATGTGCTCATTGTGGAGGACAGCTCTACAAGTGAGAGTAAGGAACACTGTGGTCCACTGGTGGGCAGACTTTAGGGGAGAGAGAAGATGGAGAAAACATTCCTGACCCAGAGTGGAGGTGGCAGCTACTGAAAAAGGGGACAGAAGACAGAATCTTAGGCTTATGAGTAAAAGGGAAGGAAAAGCAGGTTCCTGGAACAGCCTCAGGGTGGAGCAACTGAAAGACGCATGCATGATCCTCTAACATCTGGTGAGCACTGGGAAGCACAAGCTGTCCTTGATTCCCACCGGATTTCATGCCCAGTCAACATGTATCCCAGGGCAGAGCCTCGGGGTGGTGAAACACATATAATTCAAGCTTCGCAGGTAAAGCTGAGGCTGACTCCATTGCTCTAGAGCCATCTGAACGGATGGGTTGTAGACATGGATTTGGATGGTATTCCCTAAATCTGGACCCAGAACCAGCTCCCATGGTCTGAATGCTTGTGTCTCTTCCAATATTCATGTTGAAACAGAATCCCCAGTGAAACTGTGCTGGGGCCTTCAGGAGATGATTAGGCCACGAGGGCTCCACCCTCATGCATGGGATCAGTGCCCTCATGAGAGGGCTTGAGGGAGTGCGTTTGGCTTTTCCATCCCTTCCTCCATGAGAGAACACAGCAAGGCAGCGTCTTGAAAGCAGAAAGCAGCCCCCACCAGACGCGGAATCTGTCAATGCCTCGATCTTGGACTTCCCAAGCCTCCAAAACTGCGAGAAATAAATTTCTATTACTTACAAATTACCCAGTTTGTGGTACTCTCTTATAGCAGCAAGAATGGATTAAGATACCAGGGTCCCACTCATCCCTTCATAGTGCCTTATCAGACTGAAGGTGTTCACCAGCCAGCCTGTGTAGCAGCCCAGGTCCCTAGAGCAGGCCTAGAAGGTCGGGGAGCACCAGTATCAGTAGCAGGGGCAAGCCCCTACTGAGCTCTTTGATGACATAATCAGAGTTTTAGGACATCCCTCAGATGGTAGCCCTGGCAGGTGAGGTAAATAAGCAAAGACATACTGTAGAGTTTTTGCTCAAGAAGCACTTGTAAGATTTCTGAACTTGGATCTAAAAAGAAGAGATCTGTTCTTCAGGAATTAGGAAGATGACAGGACTCAGAATGCGCAAATTAAAGCTATTGTGAAATGGTACTGACACCATCTTGACACAATAAATATTTGAAACCCAACTGTAAATGGAGCTTTTACTGAAGAATTGGGGTAGAAGACCAGGGCAAGAGGTCTCCAGAGAAGCCATGGGAAGAAACCCTTTGGCCAAGAAAAGAAAAGCAACTGAGTGAGTGAGAGGGAGTTCCAGCAAATCTCCCCTCATATGGCCTTGGGGCTTCTGATAGAGAGGAGGCCAGAAATTGTCTGGGGCCCAACTGGATTTCCTGAAGATAGGAGCTGATGAACTCTGCCAAATCCATTTGGAGAAAAACGTGTGGGAGAAGAGAGGACTTTTGACCAGGTGGAATTAAGAGAATTCCCAGCAGCTTCCAGAAGTTAATGCATAGAATGAAATCCTGGCATTGTCTGAAGGTTGGAACATGGAGTTGAGAGACACTCAATGTTTTGCATGCCCATCTAGGCAAAGAAATAGAATCAATGAGGTTTTTTCAAATGGTGGTTATCTATGTCCAAGTCACTTAACATGAGGTGTATGCATTCATAAAGTACTTTCCGCTGGGCATGGTAGCTCACCTTGTAATCCCAGCACTTTGGGAGGCTGAGATGGACAGATCACCTGAGGTCAGGAGTTTGAGACCAGCCTGACCAATATAGAGAAACCCTGCCTCTACTAAAAATACAAAAATAGCCAGGCGTGGTGGTACCTGCCTGAAATCTCAGCTACTCAGGAGGCTGAGGCAGGAGAATCACTTGAACTCAGGAGGTGGAGGTTGTGGTGAGCTGAGATCGTGCCATTGCACTTCAGCCTGGGCAACAAGAGTGAAACTCCATCAAAAAAAAAAAGTACTTTCCAGGAATTAAAGCTATCTGTGGCCACTTGGTCCCATCATCTATGGAACTAACTGCATGTGGGATTTCATGAAAGATGGCATAGATTAAGGTGCTATATGACTGCTGCCATAAATTCACTTGGGGGAGAAGTTTAGGGTCTTCCAAAGGGACTTTAAGGGGGTATGTAACAAGGCTGAAGACAAAACAAGGAGGACCAATCAGCTGCAGTCACCATGCACTACTCCATGGAGCTGCAAATGCATCCACATCTGGAATGCTGGTATTCTCAGGTTGAGAAGAAACCACACCTCTTCCAACCTGGTCTCACAGGTTGAGTTGGTTTTGAGGAGTCCCCTGGAGCTTGCTGTGGTTCATGTAGAAACATCGTATACTATGCCAATAGAGTATTTGGCCTTGCACATACATGCAGACCCACCCATCTTCCTGTGCTACACTCAGTTGCTAAGGAACAAAACTTGAGTTGCATCTGAGGGAATTCATCCTTCATAAAGATTATTGCTTCTTGGAGAAACCCTAAATTTCATGGGATCCTCAATCATGACAATGGAAAATCAAGAAGGCAGAATAGAGACATGATGAAGATCAGGAGGTTGTTTGAAAGGTTCTTACATGGCTTAATTTTCTGACCACATAGAGGAATTCGTTATCTGCCATTTCAATGGAGACAGTTGCTGCAAACTCATCTGTAACCTTGCTCAAAAAATAAGTGACGTTTGTAGATCAAAGTTGTATTGGGTGCCAAATGATGGAATTCAGAGCCCTATCAGTGAAAATGAAGTGTATCCACTCTCCAGAAAGCAGCAGGGGTGTAGCCACAGAGGGACCCAGGGTACCAGAGAGAATGTTCTACAGGAGTCATTCCTGCCTTTCCTGTGGTCTCCTATCCCACATCATGTGACCCAGGCAGGCTACTAACTTCTATATGTTTCTTGTATCTGTTCTTTTCTCTCCACTTCCATCACCAAAGCATTAGTCATTTCTCTTCTGCTCTATTACAAACATCACCTCAGCTGATCTCTCTGCCTGCATTCCTACCCGACTTGAATTCATCCTTCACACTCCCCTCAGCATTGACTGATTCACTCCACTGGGAAATCCTTCAATAAAACCCCACTGAGGCTGGGCGGTGGCCCATGTCTGTAATTCCAGCACTTTGGGAGGTTGAGGTGGGAGTATCACTTGAGTCCAGGATTTCAAGTCCAGCCTGGGCAAAATGGTCAGACCTTGTCTCTACGAAAAATTTAAAAATTAGCTGGGTGTGGTGGTGCATGCCTGTAGTCCCAGCTACTCACCGGGCTGAGACCAGAGAATCACTTGAGCCTAGGGGTCTGAGGCTGCAGTGAGCTGTGATCAAACCACTGCACTCCAACCTGGGCAATAGAGCGAGACCTTGTCTCAAACCACCCCCCATCAACAAAAACCCCCTTGGGTATCTACAGTACAATAAAATCCAAACTTTTGCTTTTCACTAAAAAAAAAAATTGCTTTTTTGAGACAAGGCCGTCTGTATCGACAGGTGGACCTGCCCTCTGTATTGACAGATGGACACACCCTCTGTATTGACAGATGGATCCTCCCTCTGTATTGACAGGTGGATTTTCTTTCTGTATTGACAAGTGGACCCGTCCTCTGTATTAACAGATGGATCCTTGCTCTGTGTTGACAGGTAGACCCACAGGTGGGCACTCTCTCTGTATTGACAGGTGGATTCTTGCTCTGTATTGACAGATGAATCCTTCTCTGAATTGACAGGTAGACCCACACTCTGTATAAACAGGTGGATCTTCTCTCTGTATTGACAGGTGGATCTTCTCTCTGTATTGACAGGTGGATCCTCCCTCTGTATTGACAGCTGGACCTGCCCCCTGTATTGACAGGTGGATCCTCCCTCTGTACTGATAGGTGAACCTGCCCTCTGTATTGACAGGTGGATCTTCTCTCTGTATAGGTGGACCTACCCTCAGTATTGACAGGTGAATCCTCCCTCTGTATTGACAGCTGGACCCACCCTCTGTTTTGACAGGTGAACCCACCATCTAAATTGATAGATGGACCCACCCTCAGTATTGACAGGTGGGTCCTCCCTCTGTATTGACAGCTGGACCCGCCCTCTGTATTGACAGGTGGACCTGGCTCATTGGGCCCATCTTGGCCTCAGTGCAGGTGTTTGGTGCTCTCAGGCCTTCCCTGACTTTTCTAGGCAGGTGGATGCTTCTTCCTCCCCACTCCCATTCCCAGAAAGCTGTGCTGGAGGACCACTCATGGCGTTGGAGTTTGTGGCATGGATGGCATGGATGTCTGCCTTCCTGTGGAACTGAGCTCCTCGAGGGCAGCTTCGTGTCATTTACTGTATCCCTGGTGCCTACCATAACACTGAGTAACTCATGTTAAGAAACTCATCAATTGTTTTTATAATCTTTTTTTAGGCACAGCTTTGTGGATGTAAAAACTCATCAATTTTTAAAAATGAATATTTATGGTGGTCTTCTTCTTCTTCTCCTTCTTCTTCCTCTTCTTCTTCTTCTTCGATATGGAGTCTCACTCTGTCTCCCAGGCTGGAGTGCAGGCATGATCTGGGTTCACTGCAACCTCCACCTCTCAGGCTCAAGACATTCTCTGGCCTCAGCTTCCCAAGTAGCTGGGGTTACAGGCGCCATGCCTGGCTAATGTTTGTATTTTTAGTAGAGACGGGGGTTTTGTCATGTTGGCCAGACTGGTCTTGAACTCCTGACCGCAAGTAATCTGTCCTCTTCGGCCTCCCAAAGTGTTGAGATTACAGGTGTGAGCCACCGCACCCAACCTTATTAATTTTTCAATGATTTCTCGTCCCTTTCTGTCATCGATTCCAGTCTCTAACACCTACTCCATAGGCCTTTCTTCCTTGTCACATCTATATATCCTCTTTTTCCTCTCCACAATAGTTATCCCTACCTGTACTTTCTCTCCCTGTACAGAACTTTTCAAAGTGGAGGATACAGACCCCAAATGTTAATACATTATAAATATCTCTAAATATCCCAAGTGCCAGGACACATTGATGGAGAAACAGTGCCCAGCCCCACCGGTCTCTCTGGAAGGAGGACCAAGTTCCATCCCTTACAATGACCAGTAAAGTTAATTCTAAGTCTTTGTTGACTTGAGGGTGGCGTCTCTGGACCTGCAGTGCCTTTTAAGTCCTACTGCACATGTGACATCATGGAAACACTTCTGATTAGAGTCAAAGAGGAAATGTCAGAGTGTGGTGCTCATCCCTGCAATCCCAGCACTTTGGGAGGCCAAGGCAGGTGGATCACTTGAGGCCAGGAGTTTGAGTCCAGCCTGGCCAACATGACAAAACCCCATCTCTACTACAAATACTAAAATTAGCTGGGTGTGGTGGAATGTGCTGGGAGTCCCAGCTACTTGGGAGGCTGAAGCAGGAGGATCACTTTAACCTGGGAGGTGGAGGCTGAAGTGAGCCAAGATCATGCCACTGCACTCCAGCCTGGGCAACAGAGTGACACTTTGCCTCAAAAAAAAAAAAGAAGAAGAAGAAGAAGAAGAAGAAGAAATGTCAAAATCTTGAATCTCTGAGATTTTGGGCGAGAGGTGTGCAGGCACCCTCTTTACAATATTCCTTTACTTGCTTAGTTGTTTGAGTGGAAGGGAGTTTATTGCCTTAAATCTTTCCATCTTTAAATACTTCCAGTTCCTTTAGCCTTTTTGGAACCATATACTTTTCCTGACATGCGTTGCTTCTCCTGAGCCTGAATTCCTCTTGAGTGCTTGAGATGTGCATAAGTCGCCCTGTGGAGAGGCGCCCATCAGAATCTTCTTAGTCAATGAATCTTGAGGAAACACCCCAGGGAGTTTACACGTACAGAACTTTCAGTCTTGTTAGCAATAGCTCCTCACTCTTAAATACGCCTCATCAAGCAACAACAAAAAGCAGTGTTCACTCGTGAAACTAAGGGCAGCTGGGGGCCTCTTAACTTGGACACAGCACAATCTAATGAGTAACTGCCCTAAATCAGAGGCTGCTCTCTATGAAGAGATATCTAGACAAAGTATGATCTAGTGGCTGTAAACCATGAATACGAGAGTCCACGCAACAGAATAATGGCTAAAGTTTTGTTTTGTTTTTTGAGACAGGGCTTCACTCTGTTGTTCCAGGCTGGGGTGTGGTGATGTGATCTTGGCTCACTGCAGTCTTGACCTCCAGGACTCAAGTAATCCTCCTGCCTCAGCCTCCCAAGTAGCTGGGACTATGGTGCACGGCTTTTTTTTTTTTTTTTTTTTTTTGTATTTTTCATAGAGACAGGGTTTTGCCATGTTGTTCAGGCTGGTCTCAAACTCCTGGACTCAAGCGATCCACCTGCCTCAGCCTCCTAAAGTGCTGGAATTACAGGCATGAGCCATTGTGCCAGGCCAGGCCAAAGTTCTTTGATTTAGTTCAGCCTGTATTAGTTTAGCCCACACAACCTGGAACCGATCCTCTGGATTCTCACTTCCCTTGTGCCTCCTTGTGTCTCCACCCCTACCAGCCCCTGTACATCTCCTGCTACTGCCCACGCGGGGGATTTGCTCCTGTTCTTCCTGTCTCTGGAAGGTCTTCCTCCCTCCATGCACATTCTATTCATAAATAACTTGTGGCCAGGCACGGTGGCTCACACCTGTAATCCCAGCACTTTGGGAGGATGGTGGTGGGTACCTGTAGTCCCAGCTACTCAGGAGGATGAGGCAGGAGCATGGCTTGAACCCAGGAGGTGGAGGCTGCAGTGAGCCAAGATAGCACCACTGCACTCCAGCCTGGGCAACAGAGTGAGACTCCATCTCAATAAATAAATAGTCACCTGAATTAATTCATATGTTCTGCTCTGAAGTCTTTGCCACCCTTTGTCTTTTTTCTCCCATTAAACTAAAATCAGAATAAACTGCCCAGTTTGGCCAGGTGTGGTGGCTCAAGCCTATATTCCCAGCACTTTGGAGGCTGGAGGGGGGTGTGGATAACTTGAGGTCAGGAGTTCGAGATCAGCCTTGCCAACATGGTAAAACCCTATCTCTACTAAAAATACAAAAAATTAGCCAGGCATGGTAGCAGGCACCTGTAATCCCAGCTACTCAGGAGGCTGAGGCAGAAGAATTGCTTGAATCTGGGAGGTGGAGGTTGCAAGTGATCCACCTGCCTCGACCTCCCAAGGTACTGTAGCGTGAGCCACCGCGCCCGGCCATGAATACATATATTTACTTTTTAAACAGCGCCCCGCTCGGGTGTGTAATCTCTCTCCTAATACGCCCACCTCCTCACCCTGCCAGAGCTCTGACACTGCACCCAGCTCCAGCCCCAGCTCCAGCCCCAGCCCCAGCCCCAGCCCCAGCCCCAGCTACACTGTATGAGAACCTATAAGTCTCAGAGCTGGGACTTGAACCAGGCAGATCGGCTTGAATGTCTGTGATCTTAGTTTTTGGCCTGAATTATTCAGCAGAGAAGGAAAGAAAAAAGGCAAATATGTTTCTCCTTGACTTTTTGAACATATGGAACTCAGTTATAATAACTGTTTTAATGTCCCTGTCTGCTAATTCTGGCTTCTGTGTCAGTTCTATGTCAGTTTTGATTGATGTATTTATCTCCTTACTATGGGTCATATTTTCCTTCTTTGCATGACTGGTTATATTTTATTGGATGTCAGACAACATGAATTTTACTTCACTGGGTGCTGGATATTTTTGTGTTCCTATAAATAATTGTGCGCTTTGTTCTGCGATGCAGTTAAGTTTGTTGGAAACAGTTCAATCCCTTTGAGTCGCTTTTATGATTTGTAGGGGGATGGGTCTGGCGCTGTGCTCAGTCTAGGCTAATTATTCCTCACTGCTGAGGCTACTCCCTTCTGGGAACCCTCGCTGGTGTCTGGGACTCTTCAGGCTGCCACCAGCGGGAGAACTGGCAGAGAAGGGGCAGAAAACAATAGTTAAACATTTAAAAATAATCACGGCCACTCGAGGTGGCTCACACCTGTAATCCCAGCACTTTGGGAGGCCAAGGTGAGTGGATTGTTTGAAGTCAGGAGTTTGAGACCATCCTGGGCAACATGGTGAAACCCTGTCTCTACTTAAAAAAAAAAACAAAAAACAAAAAACAAACAAAAAAAAAACAGGTGTGGTGGCAGGTGCCTGTAATTCCAGCTACTCAGGAACCTGAGGCAGGAGAATCACCTGAACCTGGGAGGTGAAGGTTGCAGTGAGCCAATATTGAGCCACTGCACTCCAGCCTGGGCAACAGAGTGAGACTCCATCTTAAATAATAATAATAATAAATATTTAAGAAAAATAATTAAGGGAGTAGTCCTACCCTTAAAGAACTTGCAAATTTTCAGGGAGACAAGACATTTACACATGTAAAATGAAATCACAGGGTAGAATTGCTAATGTTTAGAAGACTGATCAAGACAATGAGAATAAAATAGGATATGCTAGAAAGTATCTTCTTCCTAATAATAGGCACTGGTAGGGTGTTCTACCCCGCCCACTTTTCTTTTCAAAACACTTTCATTCAAATAGATTAACACCCCCACGTTACCCAAGAACAAAAAGTTGACATGCTGTAGCAGATGTGGTAGACTGGTTCTCTCAATACTTATTTCAACCTCTCTTCTAGGATACCTTCTTGCACTGCAAAAACAGGAAAACTAAGAACTAAAAAATGATTCTTCCCAGACTCCCTTGCAGCTGGGGTCTGAATGGGATTCAGGTTCCACCAATCGGGTGCCTCTGCTTCCAGAAGTGTATATGCAGCTGAGTCAAGTGAGAGGAAAGGCAGCAGGCATTGATTTTGTGGGACTGCAGCAGGTGCAGGACGGCTTTGTAGCTGACCGTTGCAGTGGTGTTGCTAATCCACAGGACACAGCCAAGGCAGCGTGTTCCTGATCTCCAGAATCTGCTGAAAGCCACATGGTAGCAGCCACCTGGACTTCCAGCTGGCTAAGCTTATGGTGCTCTAGACAAGAGGTCCTCCACCAGGGGCTATTTTGCTTCCAGGGGGGTATTTAGCAAAGTCTAGACACATTTCTTTCTTATTTTGAGATAGGGCCTTCCTCTGTCACCCAGGCTGGAGTGCAGTGGTGCAATCATAGCTCCCTGCATCCTCAAACTCCTGGGCTCAAGCAATCCTCCCCCTTTTAGCCACCTGAGTAGCTAGGACTACAGGCACATGCCACTATGCCTGTCTAATTTTTAAAACTTTTTTGTAGAGATGGTGTCTTCCTATGTTCCCTAGGCTGGTTTTGAACTCCTGGGCTCAAGTGATCCTCCAGCTTCAGCCTCGCAAATTGCTCGGATTATAGGCATGAGCCTCAGTGCTCGGCCTGGAGACATTTCTTATTGTTGTGACTAAGGGGGTGCTATCTCTATGTAGTGGGTAGAAGCCAAAGATGTTGTGAGACATCCTACAATGCACAGGGCAGCCCCCTTCACAAAGAATTATCCTGTCCCAAATGTCATCTGTGTCTGTCCTAGAGCCTGTGATTTACATGGTGGTGTCCTAATTCCAAAAGCTTCCAGTAATGATAAAGTAGCCACTCCCTCAAGTGGTTTACTTTTTTTTTCTTTTTTTTTTGAGATGGAGTTTCACTCTTGTTGCCCAGGCTGGAGCGAAATGGCATGATCTTGGCTCACTGCAACCTCCACCTCCCGGGTTCAAGCAATTCTCCTGCCTCAGCTTCCCAAGTAGATGAGATTGCAGGTATGTGCCACCACGCCTGGCTAATTTTGTATTTTTTGTAGAGATGGGGTTTCACCATGTTGGTCAGGCTGGTCTTGAACTCCTGCCCTCAGGTAATCTTCCCACCTCGGCCTCCCAAAGTGCTGGGATTACAGGCGTGAGTCACTGCGCCTGGCCAGGCAATTTACTTCTATTTGCATTTATGTTATACCAGGTTTATTCCTGAGCCATAACTTTTTGTTTCTTCAGTTTCTTTCAGTGTATCTTTTTCGTCTGTGCAACCTCCTCTTCCAGGTTAGGAACAGTTCGTTCTTTTTTTCAGGTAGGGTCATCTTAGCGTGTCAGGAGGAGTGCATGCATGGGTTCATCTGACCGTGAGCTCTGAGTTTCACGGGCCATCTTGGGGGCTTTGTTCGCCTTCATGTGCTCAGTGACTACAGCATCTACATCCAAACTCTTAAGGTCAGCATTACTCTCTGCACTTTGGGGCAGCAATAATTCAGCACACTTTTTGGGCCACCGACCCTGCATTATCCCCACTGTCTGGCCTGGGCATTGCTGCCGACTCCACTATGGTAAAGCAGCATGGCACATGTTGCTTCTGTATTGTGACATCTATCAGATAATGGGTGGCTTTGGGAATATGCAAAGCCTCGGTGGCCTGGGCAGTTTCACGGGTATTCCTGAAGTGAACACAGAGATTTGAACTCTGTGATTTATGTAATCTTGTGGGTGCTGTGGGTCAAGTGAATCATGCACCATTTTCAGAGATTAACTTAGGTCACTTATGGGAAAAGCAGAGGGTCACTGGGGCCCTGTCATTCTGAAAGGTCCAGCCTAAAGCCTGCTTTTCCAACCCACAAACATTTCTGTAAGCGCCTAATTCCTTGGATTAAATTCCTTTTCTGTTTAAGACACCCAGAGCAGTTTCTAATCTGTGACTGAAGCCCGATACACATGCCATTGCAGAAACTGATCCCCTGTGATCTCGCTTTTGAAAAAATGCACAAAATGTAATTTTGTGCTAACGAACCATGAGAAGTGTTAAGCTCTTGTGTATTTTTTTGTCTCTCTCCTTTTACCCACAAAGGCATCTGTCAATCTGTATATGGAATCATGTATAATATGCTTGATCTAAGAATTTTAAGATACCACAAAGCAGATATCCAGAAAGCCAGAAGAAGATGAAAGGGACCTTTCACGATGTGTCAGGAAAAAAATTCCAGCAAGACATTTCAAATATAAACAAACAGACAAACAAGAATGCACAAAGGCCTGGAGTGGCCATGAAGGCTTGCTGGAGGCAGCACTAGGGAGGGGTGGAGAGCGCGGACACTGGTCAATAGCAGCTGTTTGGGTTCAAACCCTGGCTCTATGTCCTGGGAAAATTGGTTAACTGCATGTATAAGTTGGCAATTGATAAGTTGGTAATTGATAACAGTCTGTATGTCATCGGGATGAGTAATCCATATATGTAAAGCATACAAATGCTGCCTGATACATAGTAAGAGTTTTTTTGTTTGTTTGTTTTTTTTTTTAGAGACAGGCTCTTCACTGTCACCCAGGCTAGAATGCAGCATTGCAATCACAACTCACTGCAGCCTCGACTTCCTGAGCTCAGGTGATTCTCCCACCTCAGCCTCCTGAGTAGAAGAGACCGCAGGTATGTGCCATCACACCTGGCTAATTTTCTGGGGTTTTTTTGTTTGTTTGTTTGTTTTGAGACAATGTCTCGCTCTGTTGTGCTGGCTGGAGTGCAGTGGTGTGATCTTGGTTCACTGCAACCTCCACCTTCTGGGTTCAAGTGATTCTCCTGTCTCAGCATCCTGAGTAGCTGAAATTATAGGCATACTCCACCATGTCCAGCTAATTTTTGTATTTTTAGTAGAGACGGGGTTTCAGCATGTTGGCTAAGCTGTTCTCAAACACCTGACCTCAAGTGACCTGCCCACCTTGGCCTCCCAAAGGGCTGGGATTACAGGCGTGAGCCACCACACTCAGCAGTAATGCTTTTAAAAGGTATATTAAATCAAATAAAAATGGAGGTAGAACTTCAGTTGGATACAATGCGTATTATCAAATGAGTGAAGAGATTTTCGAGGTAGGTAAAAGAATAGCAAGACTGGAGCACAGGAAGAAAAGTGGCTCGAGTTCTGTGCAAGCTGGTGTGGAGAGATGGTGACATCAAATATCGGCACCATAAGGGAAGGGCAAGGGTGTAGGGTCTTGAACAGCTTTCTAAATAGGCGAGGCTGTAACCTGAAAAAATTGAGATGTGGCTGGGCACTGTGGCTCATGCATGTAATGTCAGCACTTTGGGAGGCCAAGGCAGGCAGATCACCTGAGGTCAGGAGTTCGAGACCAGCTTCGCCAACATGGCAAAACCCTGTCTCTACATGGGTGACTGTCACGAGTATTGTTACTTCTGTGCCAGGATGATGCTTGATGCCTGGATAGGGGTGGGCAACAGGCTTTCCCCTGATAAACTGCCCCCTGAATGTGCCATGGCACCTCCAGCCTGGGGCTGGGATGGCCACTGCTATGCCTTGCCCTGAGATACCACAGTGTATGTGTGCCCAACCCATGCCCAGGACCCCACCCCAGGGGGTGCAGAAGGTGGCAGCAGCCACAGGGGATGGGGAGGGGAGATGTGTAGTGCCAGGAGGTAGGAGCAGTGGGCTGAGAGCCTGTCCCAGAGGTGCAGGGATGGTACGTCAGCTGAAGCTCCAAGCACCCAGCACAGGCTCCGTTGTCCCGGAGGAGTTCACTGACAAAACACACATTCGAAGATAGCATTATTAAGCATTTCAGAACACCTATCAAAGGGCATTACACATCAGGCATGGGGACTTTCTGAGCACAGGGTGTAACTCAACAACCGTACAGTGTGGCTGCACTCTTCCACAGCTGTTGCTGTGTTCTAATATTTGTGTTCCCCTAGAATTCATATGTTGAAGCTCTAATTCTCCATGTGATTGTGTTTGGAGATACGGTTTTTAGGAGGCAATTAAGGTGAAATAAAGTTATAAGGGTGGATTCTAATCCAATAAGACTTGTGTCCCTGTAAGAAGAGAGAGAGACCAGGCTCTCTCTGGGATTACAGGTGGTTCTCGCCTGTAATCACAGCACTATGAGAGGCTGAGGCAGGTGGATCACGAGGTCAGGAGTTCAAGACCAGCCTGGCCAACATGGTGAAACACTGTCTCTACTAAAAATACAAAAATTAGTTGGGCCTGGTGGGATATGCCTGTAATCCCAGCTACTCGGGAGGCTGAGGCAGGAGATAATTGCTTGAACCCAGGAGGCGGAAGTTGCAGGGAGTCGAGATGGTGCCACTGCACTCCAGCTTGTATGACAAAGCGAGACTCCATCCCCCCCCAAAAAAAAGAGAGAGAGGGAGAGAGAGCAAACTACACCTTCTCAATGAGCATGCATCGAGGAGAGGCCACGTGAGCACACACAATAAGGCAGCCGTCTGCAAGCCAGGAAGAGAGCCCTCACCAGAACATGCAGGTGCCCCGATCTCAGACTTCCAGCCTCCAGAACTGTGAGAAAATGTCTGTTGTTTAAGCCACTCAGTCTATGACATTTTCTTCTGGCAGCCTGAGCCATCTAATGCACCTGTGGAGCCAGACCTGGGAGCAGGACGATCATGAATTTCTTTATGAACCTGTTAAGTTAGGGGCTGTAAGTGATATTCAACTGGCAATTCCTCATGTACAAACTAATAGATCCAGTGGCCAAGAGGGAAGCTAGAAACACCAGTTTGGGAGTCATTAATATACAAATAGTAATTAGATCCATGGGAGTGGATGAGATCACCCAAGCCTGGTGTTTAAAGTGAGAAGAGAGTGAAGTTAGAAACTAAGGTAGGGGTGCCAACATTTAGAAGGTGGCCAGAGGCTGAAAGACAAAGAGTAGGAAAGATCAAAAAGAAGGGAAGAAATCCAAGAGTCAAGTATGGTATTCTGGAAACCAAAGAAAGGTAGAAATTAGTCAGCTTGTTAAATGCTGTCAACAAGTCAAGCAAGACAAAGGTTGGAGAATGCCTGGTGGATCTGGCCATGAGGAGGTCTCGGGAAGGTAATCTGGTTTGACAAGTGGAGCTAGAAGCCGAACTGGGATGCAGTGAGGAATGCAAGGGTGAGAGGCAGCGTGGGGAAGCCCTGTGTCAATGGGGCTGTATCAGATCCACCCACAAGCTGTAAAGGTCAAGATTCCTGGGCTCTTCATGAAGGGACTATGATTTGGTAGATCTGAAACCCAAGAATCTGTTGGGTTTTTGGTTTGTGTGTTTTTGTTTTTGTTTTTTTTTCCTTTTCTGGCCTCTAGATGATTTTGATGCCCTGGCAGGTTTGGGAACTGCTGAGAGAATGCAAATAATCTGAACTGCATTCAGAGAGACTAGAGTTGCAATCTTGATCCTGTCACATTTTAATTTTAGCTGTTTGAACCGGAAAGAGAGACTTCAATTTCTTTGAGCTTCAGGTATCTCATTCACACACAAAATAGTGATAGTCTTGCTTTGTGTTATTGATTTGAAGATTGGAGAGTATATATATAATCTGGCACAGAGTAAATATTTAATAAATAGCAGCTGGTGCTACCAACAGTGGATAGAGCAAATATAGACTTTCCCTTAATAAAGAGGTTGGCTAGGAGAGGCGGGGAAAGAAGGATCAATCCTTACAGTACCATGTTCAAAGAGGGACAGTATTTTGTCTTGTCTTGATTTTTGTAAGGCAGCAGAGCTGTGGGCACATCTGTAAGCTGGGACACAGGAGGGGGAGGTAGGGTACGATGAGTCCACAGCTCTGAGTTGATGGGAAGAACTGGCACCAAAGCACAGATGGAAGAATTAGCTTTGGGCAGAGGAAGAAATGCCCTAGGAAGAAGTTAGTTGGTATGGGAGCAGGACATTCAGGGGTTTCACTCCGGATAATTCCATTTTTTCCTGTGAAGTGGGAGGCAGTGTCATATACCAAGAGGGGTGGGAATCTTGAGCATAGGCACAGGTGTGGAGAGAATGTGTTGGGAGTGTGAATGAGAGAGCTGGAAGACAAGAGCTACACAGAAGGGGTAATAAGGGTGTCCAGTCCAGATTGGAGACCACCAATTTCTTCTTCCCCTCTCTCTGTAATATCTGTGGTTTCAGCTAGCCTCTATATTTGTTTGGAAACAACAGATATACCACTGATGTGTGCCAAATGCCTGTGCCAGGCATTGCACTAAGCATTTTTCATGTGTTACTTCACTTAATCCTTACAGCAGTCTCACCAACCATGTAGGTATCATCCATGATCCTTGTAATAGATGATGAGCTGAGGCTTAGAGAAGTTAACTAAGTTGCCCGAGGTTACACAGCTGCGTAGTTGCACAGTAAGATCTCTATTTCAGATCTGACTCCAGAGGTTTTGTTCTTAACTGTGGCACACCACACATTAATTGGGATTAGATTTTTTGTTGGCACATATAATAGAAAATCAAAACGTGGATCAGATAAGATACAGGTTTATTCTTTTTCTTTCTTTCTTTCTTTTTTGAGACCGAGTCTTACTCTGTTGCCCAGGCTGGAGTGCAGTGTCGGATCTTGGCTCACTGTAACCTCCGCCTCCCGGGTTTAAGCGATACTCCTGCCTCAGCCTCCGGAGTAGCTGGGACTACAGATGTTCGGCTAATTTTTGTATTTTTAGTAGAAATGGGGTTTCATCATGTTGGCCAGGCTGGTCTCAAATTCCATACCTCAGGTGATCCACCTGTTTCGGCCTCCTGAACTGCTGGGATTACAGGCGTGAGCCACCCTGCCTAGCCAGGTTTATTCTTTTTCACGTAATGGAAACTCAGAGGCAGGGAGCTCACGACTGGATGGCAGCTCCACAATCATCAAGTTCCCAGGCCTTTTCCATCTTTCTGGTCCACATCTTTAACATATGACTTCCATCTGCAAGGTTGCTTCATTATCCAAATGGCTCCTGGAGTTCCAAACCTCACATCCACATTCCAGAAAGCAAGAAGGTACAAGAAGCGAAAGAGGGTCGATTGGGGTCTGTCCTCCTTTCGAAGAACTTCTCTGCAAGTCCTACCCAATGACTTCTGCATACATCTCGCTGAGGTAAGATCTTCTCCACAGATAGAGGAGAAACAAGAGTATGTCATCTTAAGGACACGTTTTGCTATCTACAACATAATTGAGTTTGTTAGTAAAGAAGAAGGAGAAAGCAGACGTTGTATGGGCAACTAGCAGTGTTTGCCATACAATGAGTTTCACATATATTTAAAATCATAGGGGGAAATCTGCTAATTCTCATTTCATTAATATGCAAGCCAAGTAGTTCTTGCTAAGCTTTCCAAACTCACTAAGCAGGTGTGCTCTCTCAGTAGTAGATTCATAGTAGAATGTTTCAATAATGTCTTAATGTGAAGGCATCATTGTTACATAAACTAGAGACCTTCTAGGTGCTAGTGAGAGAAGATGGAACACAAACTGGCCTAACCTTCAAACAAACTGCTGTAAACCTTAATCAGGCTAGCTGGTGAAGTCCAGAGGCAGTGGGCCTTGGAGGTGTTTTGGGCAGAGTGACCCCTGATAAAAGTTGAGGCTAGGCAGGGCGGGGTGGGTCACACCTGTAATCTCAGCACTTTGGGAGGCTGAGGGGCATAGATCACTTGATGTCAGGAATTCGAGACCAGCCTGGCCAACATGGTGAAACCCTGTCTCTACTAAAAATACAAAATTAGCTGGGCGTGGTGGCATGTGCTTGTAATCCCGGTTACTCAGGAGGCTGAGGCAGTAGAATTGCTTGAACCTGAGAGGCAGAGGTTGCAGTGAGCTGAGATTGTGCCATTGCACTCCAGCCTGGGCAACAAGAATGAAACTCCATCTCAAAAAAAAAAAAGAAGTTGAGGGCTGAGGATACATGTTTCTTTGCCACATCCACAGGGAGAGAATAAGCCTGTTTTCCCGGTAGTCTCCCTTAAGTGCAAGGAAAAAACTTCCCAGCAATCTTCCGTGCAACTTTTTGTCGGTCACATGAGACAGGGTCTCACTCTATCTGCAAGGCTGGAGTGCAATCTTGCGATCACAGCTCACTGCAGCCTTGAACTTCTCGTCTAAAGTGATCCTCCTGTCTCAGCCTCCTGAGTACCTGGGACCACAGGTACTATGCTCAGCTAATAAGATGCCCCTTCTTAAACACGGCATAGAACAGAAGATAAGAACAACTGTAGACTAATAGGGCTACCCCATTTATGGTGATTTCAGTTTCCCCAACCAGATTGCTACTAGAGAGAGGTGAAGGACAATTTTATCTATAGCATTTCCCCCCGCAAACATAGCAGAAGACATTTTCATATTCCTGTGTTCTTATCATGAAATATAATGTATTGCAATGGTCTTGTTTTTGTTTGTTTGTTTGTTTGGTTGGTTGGTTGGTTTGGTTTTTGAGACAGAGTCTGGCTCTGTCGCTCAGGCTGGAGTGCAGTGGTGCAATCTCGGCTCACTGCAACCTCCACCTCCCAGTTTCCAGCAATTCTCCTGCCTCAGCCTCCCAAGTAGCTGGGATTACAGGTGCACGCCACCACACCTGGCTAATTTTTGTATTTTTAGTAGAGATGGGTTTTCACCATGTTGGCCAGGTCGAACACACGACCTCAGGTGATCCGCCTGCCTCGGCCTCCCAACATACTGGGATTATAGGCATGAACCACCACGCCCAGACTAAAGTTCTTGACAAATTGTTGAAAATATTTATTGCTCATGGATGGGAGTATCTTAAAAATGGTAAATGTGGAATTTGTCAAATACAAATAAGAAAATGGAAAGAAATGGAAAAAGATAGTAAAGCTACATAAATTCATAGCCTTACTGTTGTGTTTAGCAAGAGTTTATTTTCCTTATATGGGAATATTGATATTTTTCTTTTTTTCTTTCTTTCTTTCTTTTTTTTTCTTTTTGAGACAGAGTTTCCCTCTTATTGCTCAGGCTGGAGTGCAACGGCGCAATCTTGGCTTACCGAAACCTCCGCCTCCTGGGTTCAAGCAATTCTCCTGCCTCAGCCTCCTGAGTAGCTGGGATTACAGGCATGCGCCACCACGCCTGGCTAATTTTGTATATTTAGTAGAGACAGGGTTTCTCCATGTTGGTTACACTGGTCTCGAACTCCCGACCTCAAGTGATCCACCTGCCTCAGCCTCCCCAAGTGCTGGGATTAGAGGCGTGAGCCACCGTGCCCGGCCGAATATTGATATTTTTCTAAGAAAAAATTTAAAGTGTGTGGTTAATTCTTACACCCTTTATAGGTTTTTTTTTAATTTTTATTTTTTGAAATGGAGTTTCACTCTTGTTGCCCAAGCTAGAGCGTAATAGTGCGATCTTGGCTCACTGCAACCTCTAGCTCCCAGGTTGAAGCAATTCTCCTGCCTCAGCCTCCCAAGTAGCTGGGATTACAGGCGCATGCCACCACACCTGGCTAATTTTTTGTATTTTTAGTAGAGACGGGGTTTCACCATGTTAGCCAGGTTGGTATCGAACTCCTGACCTAAGGTGATCTGCCTGCTTTGGCCTCCCAAAGTGCTGGGATTACAAGCGTGATCCACCACACCCAGTGATTTTAAAATATTTTTGGATTCACCTTCTACTGAATTTTGTGAAATAATCTAACGATGGAAAGAACTATGTCTAGACCCTAAGAGCAGGAAGAGTTATTAGGTTTCTGTAGCTTCTGGTTTCTATTATAGAGGGGCTTCTGATACAGTAGAAATCCCTGCTTCCCTCTACCCGACTCTGTCTTTCTTCTATGGGACTGGGAGTGACTTATCTGAGTGATAAGTTGCAGATAAAGAACTGGGCAGATATATCCAATGTGAAAACCTGTTATTACTAACAGTATTTTTTACTATTTTACGTTTATTATTACTGATACACTGGAATTTATTTCATTATCTGCAAAAAGAGCATAAATTTAGTTTTTAAACATAAATTCATTCCATATTTTGCCCTTTACCTGTTTTAAAGATATGCACTAAAATTTTTTTCTTATAATAGTTACCCTTGGAATTTTCACCACCTATCTTAACAAAACCTAACGATGATTCAAGTCTTCAGCTTTATACCAAATCATCCTTTAACTCCAGTCACCCCCTTCTAGGGTTACATTGCTATTGGGTCTAACCAGGCCTTTTCTTTTCTTTTTAATTTTAAAGACTTTTTTTTTTTAACAGCAAATTTTTCACAGTAAAATTAAGAGGAAAGTACATCCTGAGTGTGGTGGCTCATGCCTCTAATCCCAGCAGTTTGGGAGGCTGAGGTGAGCAGATCACTTGAGGTCAGGAGTTTGAGACCAGCCTGGCCAACATGGTAAAACCCCGTCTCTACTAAAAATACAAAAATTAGCCGGGCATGGTGGCGGGCGCCTGTAGTCCCAGCTACTCAGGAGGCAGAGGCAGGAGAATTGCTTGAACCCGGGAGGCAGAAGGTGCAGTGCACTAAGATTGCACCACTGCACTCTAGCCTGGGTAACAGAGAGAGACCCTGTCTCAAAAAGAAATGAAAAAAAGAGGAAAGTACAGATGTTCTCCATACACTCGCTGCCTCCACATGTGCACAGCCTCACCCATTATAAACATCCTCCACCAGAGCAGTACTTCTGCTATAACCCATGAACCTACATTGACACATCATTTTCACCCAAAGCCCATAGTTTACATTAGGGTTTAATCTTGGTATTGTATATTCTATGGGTTTGGATAAATGTATAATGACAATGTGTCTGCCATTGTAGTATCATAGAGGGTATTTTCACTGCCCTGGAAATCTTTTGTGTTCGACATAGCCATCCTTTCCTCTCTGCTAACCTGACAGCCACTGATCTTTTTATTGTCACCCTAATTTTGCCTATTCCAGTATATCATATAGTTGAGATAATACAATCTGTAGACTTTTCAGATTGGTTTATTTCACTTAGCAATCTGCATTTAAGTTTCCTCCATGTCTTTTCATGACTTGATAGCTTATTTATTTATTTATTTTTAATTTAATTAATTAATTAATAAATTTTTTGAGACGGAGTCTCACTCTGTCTCCAGGCTGGAGTGCAATGGCGCGATCCTGGCTCACTGCAACCTCTGCCTCCCGGGTTCAAGCAATTCCCCTGCCTCAGCCTCCCGAGTAGCTGGGACTACAGGCGTGCACCACCACCCCTGGCTAATTTTTCGTATTTTTAGTAGAGATGGGGTTTCACCATGTTGGCCAGGATGGTCTCAATCTCCTGATCTCGTGATCAGCTGCCTCAGCCTTTCAAAGTGCTGGGATTACCGGCGTGAGCCACTGCGCCTGGCCGATAGTTCATTTATTTTTACTGCTGAACAAGATTCCTTTGTTTGGATGTGCCACAGTTTATCTGTTCAACTACGGAAGGTGCTCTTGCCGGTTTTCTTTAGCCCCACAAATTGGACAATATTATTGCTTTCTAACCACCAATGTTTGTTTAGAATGATCCACACTTCAGATCTTTTTGTTCAGGATCACTTTCTTTCTTAGTGAAATATATAGCCTTTGTAAATTCCTAGTAGAAAGCAAATTGCTTTTTATTTATCCTTCTTGGCATTTATAGAAATTTCTGAATCTATGAATTACTGTCTTTCATCAGTTATGAAAAATTCTCAGCAACAATTACTTTAGTATTGCCTCTCCCTCATTCTATTGCCTCCTTCGAGAACTTGTAGGACGTGTACGGCAACTTCTCACTTTACAGGCACATATCTTTTTTTTTTGAGATGGAGTCTCACTCTGTCACCCAGGCTAGAGTTCAGTGGCGCAATCTCGGCTCACTGCAAACTCCACCTCCCAGGTTCAAGCAATTCTCCTGCCTCAGCTTCCCAAGCAGCTGCAATTACAGGTGCCCAACACCACACCTGGCTAATTTGTGTATTTTTAGTAGAGATGGGGTTTCACCATGTTGGCTAGACTGGTCTCGAGCTCCTGACCTCAAGTGATCCACCGCCTTAGCCTCCCAAAGTGCTGGGATTACAGGTGTGAGCCACCACACCAGCCTACAGGCACTTAGGTTAATGAGTGTCTAGGTCTGTTAAAGGTGCTATAACAAAAACACCATAGACTGGGTGGCTTATAAACAGCAGAAATTTATTTCTCACAGGTCTGGAGGCTGGGAAGTCCAAGATCAAGGTGGCAGCATGGTCAGGTTCTGGTGAGGGCCCCTTTCCTGGTTCATAGATAGCTGTCTTCTTGCGGTTTCACGGGGAAGGAGTGGGATGAGCTGTCTCTGGGATCTCTTTTTAAAAGGTACTGATCTCATTGTGCGCCCTTAAGACTTAATCACCTCCCAAAGGCTCTACTTCCTAATACCATCACCTTGGGGGGTTGGGATTTCAATATAGGAATTTCTGGGGAACAGGGACACGCAGACCATAGCGAGCAGTCTCTCACGGTCTCTATTTCTTGTTTCTGGACTACAGTCTTTGAAATTCCTACAGATTTACCCTCTAGTTCAGTATTTAAACGTTTCCAGTAGGCTGTTTAACTTTTCTGTTTCTTTTCCCAACATTCTACCATGATAATTTTCAAACTATGGATAAGTTGAAAGAATATTACGTTCAACTTCCATATACCCACCATCTGTATTTTATAATGAATATTTTACTGTTCTTGTTTTATCACGTCTTTCCACTATTGACCTCTCTGAATCTTCCATTTAGTTTTCGTTTAGATTGACATAATTTCCATTTCTAAAAGGTCCATCTACTCCTCTTTCATATGTATCCAGTCATTTCTAACGGTCTCTTGCTCATCACTTCTCTTTCCAATTTTTTTCATTTCTTAAATATATATTTACTTTGTAGTCTGTATCGAAAGTTCTCAGATTTAGCAATTAAAAATACAGAATGGGCCAGGAATGGTGGCTCATGCCTGTAATCCCAGGACTTTGGGAGGCCAAGATGGGTGGATCATTCAAGGTCAGGAGTTTGAGACCAGCCTGACCAACATGGTAAAACCTTGTCTCTGCTAAGAATACAGAAATTAGCTGGTTATGGTGGTGCGTGCCTGTCATACCTACTCAAGAGGCTAAGGTGGGAGAGTCGCTTGAACTAGGGAGGTGGAGGCTGCAGTGAACCAAGACTGGGCCACTGCACTCCAGCCTGGGCAACAGAGTGAGATCCTATCTCAAAATAAATAAATAAATAAAAATTAAAAAAATAAAAATACAGAATGTAGCCAGGTGTGGTGGCTCAGGGCTGTAATCCCAATGCTTTCAGAGGCTGGGGTGGGAGGATCACTTGAGCCTGGGAGGTCAAGGTTGCAGTGAGCCATGGTTTCACTGGGAGGTCATGGTTGCATCCCGGACTGGGCAACAGAGTGAGATCCTGTCTCAAAAAATATATACATACTTTTTAAAAAATCATAAAAACACAAATACAAAATGCCAAATTAAATTTGAATTTTAGGTAATTAATACATAAGGTTTTAGAATAAGTTTGTCCCAAATATTGTGTGGGACATACTTACACTAAACATTTATTCATTGCTTATCTGAAATTCAAAGTTAGCTGAGAACCCCCTATTTTATCTGGCTATTATCTGTTAACTCCCCTATCTAAAGTCTGTAGGGCTGATTGGCTTATATTGCTGAATCTTACTCGTGAAAATGTGTTTCCTTATGTATTTTGTGATTTGGGGGTTGTTAGCTCATCTTTTTAAAAACTTTTCCATCACACTTCTTTCATGCATAGGTAGAGGGTGCATTCCTCCAAGGAGCTGCATCTGCTTCTTCCTGGTGTCTGGAGCATTGCAGATCTGGTCCACTTTTTTTTCTTCTTCTTTTTTTTTTGAGATGGAATCTTGCTCTTTTGCCCAGGCTGGAGTGCAGTGGTGTGATCACCGCTCACTGCAGCCTGAACTTCCCAGGCTCCAGTGACCCTCCCACGTCAGCCCGCAGAGTAGCTGGGACTACAGGCACATGCTACCACACCCAGCTAATTTTTGTATGTTTAGTAGAGACGGCGTTTCACCATGTTGCCAGGCTGCTTTCAAACTCTTGGGCTCCAGCCATCCACCCACCTCAGCCACACAAAGTGCTGAGATTACAGGCGTGAGCCACTGCAGCCAGCTTCTCATTCATTCTCTCTTTTTTTTTTTTTTTTTTTTTGAGACAGAGAGTTGTTCTGTTGCCCAGGTTGGAGTGCAGTGGCACAACTCGGCTCACTGCAACCTCTGCCTCCTGACTGGGTTCAAGCAATTCTCATGTCTCAGCCTCCCAAGTATCTGGGACTACAGGCATGGACCACTACACCCAGCTATTTTTTGTATTTTTAATAGAGATGGGGTTTCATCATGTTGACCAGGCTGGTCTCGAACTATAACCTCCACCTCCCAGGTTCAAGTGATTCTCCTGCCTCAGCCTCCTGAGTAGCTGAAATTACAGGCACGTGCCACCATGCCTGGCTAATTTTTGTATTTTTAGTAGAGGCAGGGTTTCACCATGTTGGCCAGGCTGGTCTCAAATTCCTGACCTCAGGTGATCCACCTGCCTCAGGCTCTTAAAGTGCTGGGACTACTGGTGTGAGCCACTGCATCTGGCCGTCATTCATTCTTTTCCTCAATGTCTTACACTGCTGAGTCCTGGCTTTATTGTTTTGAGGAGTGAGAAACTCCCCATTCTACACAGATTCAGTCTTTAGATAGGCACACTCCACTTCCTTACCCTTTGCCTTATAGCGCTTCACATATATTATGTTTTATTACAAATTGAAGATTTGTGGCAGCCCTGCATCGAGCAAGTCTATCAGCACCATTTCGCAACAGCGTGTACTTACTTTGTATCTTGGTGTCACATTTCAGTAATTCTCACAGCACAGTTGACCCTTGAACAACACAGGTTTGAACTGTGTGGATCCACTTATACACAGATGTTTTTTCTTTGAAAGTTACTTAGAGGCCGGGTGCAGTGGCTCACGCCTGTAATCCCAGCACTTTGAGAGGCTGAAGTGGGTGGATCACTTGAGGCCAGGAGTTTGAGATCAGCTTGGGCAACATCACGAAACCTCTAGTCTCCACTAAACATAGAAAAATTAGCCATATATGGTGGCGCGTGCCTGTAATTCCAGAAACTTGGGAGGTTGAAGCACAAGAATTGCTTGAACCCAGGAGGTGGAGTTTGCAGTGAGCCAAGATGGAGCCATTGCACTCCAGCCTGGGCAACAGAGCCAGACTCTGTCTCAAAAAAAGAAAGTTACACAGTGTGCCTGTCTCTCCTGCCTCCCCTTCCACCTCCTCCACCTCTTTTACCTTTGCCACCTCTGAGAGAGCAAAACCAACCCTTCCTCTTCTTCATTTTCTTCCAGCTACTCCACATGATGATGATGATTTCCACTTAATAAATTGTAAATTGTCAATATAGTTCTCTTCTTTTTTTTTTTTTTTTTTTTGCGGTGGAGTTTCGCTCTTTCATCCAGGCTGGAGTACAGTGGCGAGATCTCGGTTCACCGCAATCTCCACCTTCCATTTTCAAACGATTCTCCTGTCTCAGCCTCCCGAGTAGCTAGGATTACAGGTGCCCACCACCACGTCCAGCTAATTTTTGTGTTTTTTTTTTAGTAGAGACGGGGTTTCACCATATTGACCCAGATGGTCTCAATCTCCTGACCTTGTGATCTGCATGCCTCGGCCTCCCAAAGTGCTGGGATTACAGGTGTGAGCCACCCTGTAATCCAGCCATGATTTTCTTAATAACATTTTCTTTTCTCTAGCTTACATTGTGGTAAGAATGTAGTATCTAACACACATGACAGACAAAATATGTGTGAATTGACTTGGTGGTATCAGTAAGGCTTCTGGTCAACAGAAGGCTATGAGTAATTGCTTTTGAGAAGTCCCATAGAGAGTGGAGTGACAGACATTGGAGACTAGGAAGAAGTGTGGGAGGATGGAAGGGGGGCTGAGGGATGAGAAGTGACTTAATAGGTACAATGTACACCATTCGGGTGACGGCTGCACTAAAAGCCCAGACTTCACTGCCACACAAAATATCCATCTGACAAAACTGCACCTGTACCCCTTAAATCTATCATTAAAAAATATATATTTTTGAAGGCCGGGTGTGGTGGCTCATGCCTGTAATCCCAGCACTTTGGGAGGTTGAGGCGGGTGGATCACCTGAAGTCAGGAATTTGAGACCAGCCTGGCCAACATGGTGAAACCCTACCTCTACTAAAAATAAAAAATTAGCAGGACATGGTGGCATGTGCCTGTAATTCCAGCTACTCAGGAGGCTGAGGCAGGAGAATCACTTGAACCTGGGAGGTGGAGGTTATAGTAAGCCAAGTTTGCACCACTGCACTCACTCCAGCCTGGACAACAGAGCAAGACTTTGCCTCAAAAAAAAAGTTTCTGAAGCCAGGCATGGCAGCTCATACCAATCCCAGTGTTTTGGGAAGCTGAGGTGGGAGGATCACTTGAAGCCAGGAGTTTCAGACCAGCCTGGGCAATATGGTAAGACCCATCTCTGCAAAAAGTAAAACAAATTATCTGGACTTGGTGGTGCATGCCTATTGTAGTCCTAGCTACTTGGGAGGCTAGGGCAGGAGGATTGCTTGAGCACAGGTTCAAGCCTGCAGTGAGCCATGATCACACCACTGCACTCCAGGCTGGACGGCAGAACAAGACTCCATCTCTGAAAAAAAAAAAGAAAAGTTAAAAGTTATATGTGAATTTTCAACTGAGTAGGGGCTGGCACCCCTCGGTCCTGCCTTTTTCAAGGATCGACTGTATTTCATACTTTTTTTTTTAAGAGACAGAGTCTTGCTCTGTTACCCAGGCTGGAGTGCAGTAGTGTGATCACAGCTCACTACAGCCTTGAACTCCTGGGCTCAAATGATCCTCTTGCCTCAGCCTCCCAAAGCACCAAGATTACAGGCACGAGCCACCATGCCCAGCCTCAAACATTATGATGCAGATGTTGTGTGCTATGATGATCTGTGACGAGTGATCTTTGATGTTATCATTGTAATTGTTTTTTTATGCCACCAGCTGCACCCATAATTGATCAATGTGTTGTGACTGCTCCACCAAACGGCTATTCCCCCATTTCTCTCCCTCTCCTCAGGCCTCCCTATGTCCCGAGACACAGCAATATTGAAATTCGGCCAGTTAATAACACTACAGTGGACTCCAAGTATTCAAGTGAAAGGAAGAGTTGTACATCTCTCACTTTAAATAAAAAACTAGAAATGATTACGCTTAGTGAGGAAGGCATTTCAAAAGCTGAAACAGGCCCAGGCTGGGTGCAATGGCTCATGCCTGTCATCTCAGCGCTTTGTGGGGCCAAGGTGGGTGAACCACTTGAGGTCAGGAGTTTGAGACCAGCCTGGCCAACATGGCGAAACCCCATCTCCACTAAAAATATAAAAATTAACCAGGTGTTGTGGTGTGCACCTGTAATCCCAGCTACTTGGAAGGCTGAGGCAGGAGAATCATTTGAACCCAGGAGGTGAAGCTTGCAGTGAGCTGAGATTGCACCACTGCACTCCAGCCTGGGCAACAGAGCAAAACTCAGTCTCCAAAAAAAAAAAAGCTGAAACAGGACCCAAATCTATACCTCTTGTGCCAGACATTTAGCCATGTTGTGAATGCAAAGCAAAAGTTGTTGAAGGGCATTTAAAGTGCTTCTCCAGTGAACACATGCATGACAAGAAATTGAAACAGCTTTATTGCTGGTAGAGAGGAAGTTTGAGTGGCTTGGATAGAAGATCAAACCAGCCACAACATTCCTTTAAGCTATAGTACTCCAGAGCAAGGCCCTAATGTTCTTCAATTTTGTGAAGGCTGAGAAAGATGAGAAAGCTGCAGAAGAAAAGTTGGAAGTTTGCAGAGGTTGGTTCATGAGGTTTAAGGAAAAAAAGGCGTGGTCATAACATAAATTTGCAAGGTGAAGCAGCAAGTTCTACAAAAGATCTAGCTAAGATCACTGATACATGCAGTTAAACTAAACAACAGATTTTCAATATAGACAAACCAGTCTTCTGTTGGAAGAAGATGCCATCCAGGGCTTTCATAGCTAGAGAGAAGAAGTCAATGCCTGGCTTCAAAGCTTCAAAGGACAGGCTGACTCCTGTTAGGGCTAATGCAGCTGGTGACTTTAATTTGAAGCCAGTGGTCATTGACCATTCTGAAAATCCTAGGGCCTTTAAGAATTTTTCTAAATCTCCTCTACCTGTGCTCTATGAATAGAAAACAAAGTCTGGATGATAGTACATCTATTTACAGCATGGTTTACTAAATATTGTAAGCCCACTGTTGAAACTTCCTGCCCAGAAAAATAAGATTCCTTTCAAAATATTACTGCTTACTAACAATATACCAAGAGCTCCGATGGAGATGTACAAGGAGATCAGTGTTGTTTTCATGCCTGTAACACGATATCCATTCTGCAGCCCATGGATCAAGGATTACCTTTTTTTTTTTTTTGAGACAGAGTTTTGCTCTTGTCACCCAGTCTGGCGTGCAATGGCGTGATCTTAGCTCACGGCAACCTCTGCCACCCAGGTTCAAGTGATTCTCCTGCCTCAGCCTCCCAAGTAGCTGGGATTACTAGCATGCACCAACATCTGGCTAATTTTTTGTATTTTTAGTAGAGACAGGGTTTCTACCATGTTGGCCAGGCTGGTCTCGAACCCCTGACCTCAAGTGATCTGCCTGCCTCAGCCTCTCAAAGTGTTGAGATTACAGGCGTGAGCCACCGCGCCCGGCCTGAGGAGTAATTTTGACTTTCAAATTTTATTATTTAAGAAATACACTTCATGGCCGGGTGTGGTGGCTCACGCCTGTAATCCAAGCACTTTGGAGGCCAAGGCGGGCGGATCACCTGAGGTCAGGAGTTCAAGACCAGCCTGACCAACATGGTGAAACCCCGTCTTATAAAAAAAAGAATTTTAATTTTTTTTATCTTAAAAAAAAAAAAGAAATACACTTCATAAGGCTATGGCTGCCATAGACAATGATTCCTCAGATGGATATGGGCAAAGCAAATTGAAAACCTTCTGGAAAGAATTCACCATTCTAGATGCCATTAAGAACATTTGTGATTCATGAGAAGAGATCAAAATATCAACATTAACAGGAGTTTGGAAGAAGTCACCCTCATGGATGACTTTGAGGGGCTCATGACTTCAATAGAGGAGGCAACTGTGGATGTGGGGGAAATAGCAAGAGAACTAGAATTAGAAGCGGAGCCTGCAGATGGGATTGAATTGCTGAAACTGCGTAATAAAACTCAAACAGATGAAGAGTTGCTTCTATGGATGAACAAAGGAAGTGGTTTCTGAAGATAGAATCTACTGGTGAAGATGCTGTGAACATTGTTGAAATGACAACAAAGGATTTAGTATATTACATAAATTAATAAAGCAGCAGCAGGCTTTGAGAGGATCGGCTCTAATTTTGAAAATTCTCCTCTGGGTAAAGTGCTATCAGACCCCATCACATGCTACAGAGAAATCTTTAGTTCAAGAGGAGTCAACCTACATGGCAAACTCCATTGTTGTCTTATTTTAAGAAATTGCCACAGCCACCTCAACCTTCAGCACCTACCGCCCCCATCAGTCATCAGCCAGCAACATGGAGGCCAGACCCTCCACCAGCAAAATGATTACAACCCAGTAAAGGTTCAGATGATTTTCAAATTTTTAAGCAATAAAGTATTTTTAAATTAAAATATGGGCCGGGCACAGTGGCTCATGCCTATATTCCCAGCACTTTGGGATGCCGAGGTGGGCAGATCACCTGAGGTCAGGAGTTCGAGACCAGCCTGGACAACATAGTAGAGCCCTGTCTCTACTAATAATACAAAAATTAGCTGAGCCTAGTGGCAGGTGCCTGTAATCCCGGCTACTCAGGAGGCTGAAGCAGGAGAATGGCTTGAACTGGGCAGGCAGATTGCAGTGAGCTGAAATTGCACCACTGCACTCCAGCCTGGGCGACAGAGTGAGACTTTGTCTTAAAATAAATAATTAAATTAATCAATTAAAGTATGAATTTTTTTTTTTTTTTGAGACAGAGTCTTGCTCCATCGCCAGGCGCCAGGCTGGAGTACAGTGGTGCAATCTCAGCTCATTGCAACCTCTGCTTCCCGGGTTCAAGCAATTCTCCTGCCTCAGCCTCCCGAGTAGCTGGGACTACAGGCATGCACCACCATGCCCAGCTGATTTTTGTATTTTAGTAGAGACGAGGTTTCACCATGTTGGTCAGGATAGTTGCGATCTCTTGACCTCATGATCCGCTCGCCTCGGCCTCCCAGAGTGCTGGAATTACAGGCGTGAGCCACCGCGCCTGGCCAAGTATGTACTTTTTAGACATAATGCTATCGCACACTCGATAGACTACAGTATAATGTAAACACAGATTTTATAAGCACTGGGAAACCAAAATAAAGTTTTGGTGACTTGCTGTATTGTGATATTTGGTGTGTTGAGGTGATCTGGAAGTGAACCACAGTATCTCTGAGGTCTGCTGGTAGTGCTGCTGCAGAGCAGAGGCTGCAGGTCACTATGGAGCAGCTTCAGTGTTTACTCCCAGCCCTCCCTGGACTTCTGTGCTGCTTTGCTCCTGGCATCAAAGGAATTCCACCTGCATTCTTCAGATGCATTCATTTATTTAAATGAGTGATTTTAAGATTTTGGTTGGCTTTTTAGATCTTTTTGTAGGCCCTCCGGTTAGCCTTATTGCTGGCAACCTGTGTCCTTTATTCATCAAATGGTCTTTTGATTTTACACAGAGTGGCTTCCGGAGTTGTTAAATATGGAGATCTATCCAGGCAGACCCTATCTGATTGTTAACATCTGTAAGAAAAAATAAGCAGAATTCCTTTCACAATTCTATCTTACCTTGAGAAGCTAATCTTTTTTCTGGGTGTGCCACATGGTAGAAAAGTAAATCAATTAAAGCAGCCACATTAAAAAGAAACAAAAAACCAACCAAGACAGTGCAACTGGAATGACCAGCTTCACCAGTTCAGTCACGCACACAAAGTCACATCCCTTTAATATTCAAAGTAATCTACCTTACCAGAGAGAGAACTGGAGACCCTGATCAGTCCATTAGTGATCCCCATTTCCATTGCTAGGGAGCCCACTCCCTACCCGGGGTTCCTCAGGTACAGGCTCTTTATTTCTTCCGCAGGCACCCTGCCTCTGCTTGTCACACTTGCCCGCATGGCCCGGATGCCCTGCATCAGGAGACATGGCCAGCCTCCTCAGCATGACAAGGCTGCTGTTTACCCCGCCACCCTCATCATCCAGCCTGGGTTTTGGTTCAGATTCCCCTTCCTTCATAACAAGCAACTGCCTGCAGACACTTGAGATCTTTTCCTGATAGAGGACCCCAGGCAGGCCTGACTCAACGTGGCTGGAATAGCCGAAAAACATTGTACCTCGAACAGAAAGAATGTGTGCATAAGGGTTTCAATCCTGTAATGCCCTGGAGAAATCAGACCCCATGCAGAATTTCCTTTTACTTCACAGCGTAGCAAGAGGTATTGGAAATGGCAGCCTTTATCCAATCATTTAAAAATGGTTGCCCGGTCATGGTGGCTCGCGCCTGTAATCCCAGCATTTTGGGAAGGCGAGGCAGGCAGATCGCCTGAGGTCAGGAGTTCAAGACCAGCCTGACGAACATGGAGAAACCCCATCTCTACTAAAAATACAAAAATTAGCCAGGCATAGTGGCGCATGCCTGTAATCCCAGCTACTTGGGAAGCTGAGGCAAGACACTCGCTTGAAGCTAGGAGGCATAGGTTCTGGGGAGCCAAGATTGTGCCACTGCACTCCAGCCTGGGCAACAAGAGTGAGACTCTGTCTCAAAAATAATAATAATAATAATCATGCTACATTCTTATTCCAGGGCAATAGGGGGTTAATTAAGAAGTACCACTCTAGGCCCTGAGTGGGTGGCTCACATCTGTAATCCTAGCACTTTGGGTGGCCAAGACAGGTGGATCACTTGAGGTCAGGAGTTTGAGACCCTGTCTCTACTAAAAATAAAAAAAATTAGCCAGACATGGTGGCACACACCAGTAATCCCAACTACTTGAGAGGCTGAGGCACAAGAATTGTTTGAACCCAGGAGGTGGAGGTTGCGGTGAGTTGAGATCGTGCCACTGCACTCCAGCCTAGGCGACAGAGGAAGACTATTTAGAAAAAGAAAAGACACTTGAATGATTGTCTCAGAAAAAAATTTACTCCTAAGATGAGGTGCCTTATGATCTCCGACAGTAGATGTAAAAGCAAATGGAGGCTGGGTGTGGTGGCTCACACCTATAATCCCAGCACTTTGGGAGGCCAAGGCAGGCAGATCCCAAGGTCAGGAGTTCAAGACCAGCCTGGCCAACATGGTGAAACCCCGTCTCTACTAAAAATACAAAAGTTAGGGGGGCATGATGGTGGCACGTGCCTGTAGTCCCAGCTACTCTGGCGGCTGAGGCAGGAGAATGGCTTGAACTCGGGAGGCCAGGGTTGCAGTGAGCTGAGATTGTGCCACTGCACTCCAGCCTGGGCGACAGAGCGAGAGACTCCATCTCAAAAAAAAAAAAGAAAGCAAGAAAGAAATAAAATAGAAACTTTTATTTATTTATAATTTTAATTTTTTTGAAAAGTATGATCTTAATAACTTCACTTTCCAGCTTAATAAATTAGGGGAAAAAAAGAACAAACTAAACCCAAAGCAAGCAGAAGGAAAGAAAAAATAAAGACTAGAGTGGAAATAAATGAAATAGAGGATCGAAAAATAACAGAACATACAGCCTGAGTAACATGGTGAGACCCCATCTCTACAAAAAATTAGCTAGAAATGGTGGCATGTACCTATAATCCCAGCTACTTGGGAGGCTGAGGGGGGAGGATCACTTCAACCCAGGAAGTAGAGCCTGCAGTGAGCGGAGATTGCACCTCTATACTTCAGCCTGGGTGACAAAGTGAGACACTGTCTTAAAAAAAAAAAAAGAAAGAAAAGAAAAATAACAAAAATAAACCAAACCAAAACTTGTCTTTTCCAAAAGATCAGCAAAATTGATAAGCCTTCAGTTAGACCAAGGAATTAAAAAAAGAGCGAAAACTTAAACTACTAAAATTATTTTTAAATTTATTTTTATGTTTTTGAGATGAAGTTCTGCCTGGGCTGGAGTGCAATGACACGATCTCAGGTCACTGCAACCTCCGCCTCCTGGATTCGAGCGATTCTCCTACCTCAGCCTCCTGAGTAACTGGGATTACAGGCGCCCATCACCATGCCCAGCTAATTTTTGTATTTTTAGTAGAGATGGGGCTTCACCATGTTGGCCAGGCTAGTCTCGAACTCTTGACCTCAGGTGATCCACCTGCCTTGGCCTCCCAAAGTGCTGGTATTAACAGGCATGAGCCACCACACCTGGCCTCAAACTACTAAAATTAGAACTGAAAAAGGGTACATTATTCCAATAGACAGGAGGAAAGAAGGGATTAAAAGGGAATACCATGAACAATTGTATGTCAACAAATTAGACAATTTGGATGAAATGGACAAATTTCTACAAAAACACAAAGTACAAAAACTGAATCAAGAAAAACCAGAAGATCTGAATAGGCCTATAACAAGTTAAAAGATTGAATTAGTAACTTTAAAACTTCCCATAAAGAAAAACTCAAGCGCAGGTGACCGCATTGGTGATTCTACCGAACACTTAAAGAAGAATTATACCAATTCTTTATAAACTCTTCCAAAAAGCAGAAGAGGAAGTAACTTCCCAGTTCATTCAATGAGGGCAATACTACTCTGATTCCAAAACCAGATGAAGATATACAAGGAAAAAAAACCTACAGAACAATAGCATTTATGAATAAAGATGTAAAAATCCTCAACAAAACACTAGCAAGCTAAATGCAGGAACATATAAAAAGGATTATACACCATGACCACAAGGGAACTATCCTGGGAATGCCAGATTGATTTAAGGTCTGACAATCAACTAATGGAATATTATAAATTAATAGAATCAAGGGCAAAAAAAAAAAACTTGGTCATCTCAATAAATGCAGACAAAGCATATGACAAAACATGACACTTTTTCATGATAAAAATGTTCAACAAAAATTGGATAGAAAAGTTCTTCCTCAACCTAATACTGGAAAGAGGGAAGCTATTTTTTAAAAAATGGTGGCCGGGCGCAGTGGCTCATGCCTGTAATCCCAGCACGTTGGGAGGCCGAGGTGGGTGGATCACCTGAGGTCAGGAGTTCGAGACCAGCCTGGCCAACATGGCAAAACCCTGTCTCTACTAAAAATACAAAAATTAGCTGCGTGTGGGGGCATGTGCCTGAAATCCCAGCTACTCGGGAGGCTGAAGCAGGAGAATTGCCTGAACCTGAGTAGTGGAGGTTTCGGTGAGCCGAAGTCTTGCCACTGCACTCCAGCCTGCAGGATAGAGTGAGACTCAGTCTCAAAAACAAAACAAAACAAAACACCCAGTGGTAAAAGACAAAATGTTTTCCTCTAAGATTGGGAAGAAGACAAGGATGTCTGCTCTAACCACTTCTCTTTAACACTGTACTGGAGCCATGGAAATTAGGCAAGACAAGGAAATAAAATGCATCTAAGTTGGAAAAGAAAAGTAAAATTATTTCTATTTACAGATGACATGATCTTATATAGAGAAAATTCTAAGGAATCCGCAAAAAATCATTAGCCCTAATAACTGAGTTACGAAAGTTTGCAGGATACAAGATCAATACACAAAAATTAACTGTATTTTTATAAATTAGCAATTAACATTCTAAATATGAAATTAAGAGTCAATTCCATTTATAACAGCATCAAAAAGAATAAAATCCTTAGGTATAAATTTAACAACAGAAGTGCAAGACTTCTACATTCAGAACTATAAAATGTTGAAAGAAATTTAATAAGTTCTCAATAGGCCGGGTGTGTGGCTCATGCCAGTAATCTCGGCACTTCAGGAGGCCGAGGTTGGTGGATCACTTGAGGTCAGGAGTTCGAGACTAGCCTGGCTAACATGGCGAAACCCCGTCTCTACTAAAAATACAAAAATTAGCTGGGCATGGTGGCACACACCTATAATCCCAGCTACTTGGGAGGCTGAGGCAGGAGAATTGCTTGAACCTGGGAGGCAGAGGTTGCAGTAAGCCAAGATCGTGCCACTGCACTCAAGCCTGGGCGACAGAGCGAGACACCATCTAAAAAAAAAAAAAGAGAGATCTCAATAAATGAAAAGATCTCACATGTTCATGTTTGGCAAAATTTAATATTGTTAAGACGGCAATATTCCCCAAACTGATCTACAGATTCAGTGCAATCCTTACATTAAAAGAATTCCAGCCGGCTTTTTGGCATAAATTGACAAACTGACCCTAAAATTCTCATGAAATTCAAGGAAGCCAGAAGAGCCAAGACAATTTGTAAAAAGAACAAAGGAGCCAGGCATGGTTCACATCCATAGTCCTAGATATTTGGAAGGCTGAGCCTGGGGGACTGCTGGAGACCAGGAGTTTGAGGCAGCTGTGCCTTTACAAAAGAAGGAAAGAAGAAAGGAAGGGAAGGAAGGAAGGAGAGAAGGAGGGAAAGAAAGAAAAAGAGGACACAATTTACAAATACAAAATGTGTAATAAGGCTTCAATAATCAAGATGGTGAGGTATCGGCACACAGCAAGGCATGTAGATCTATGAAAGAGAAATAAACCCTTACATTTACGGTACATTGATTTTGGAAAAGGGTCTCAAAACCATTTAACAGGGAAATAATAATGTTTTCAACAAACTGTACTAGAAAAACTGGGTATCTTCGTGCAAAAGAATGAAGCTGGATCCCTATTTCACACTATACACAAAACATAAGTCAAAATGGATCAAATACCTAAATGAAAGCTTATTATAAAACTGTTATAAGATAACATAGGAATAAATCTTCATGACCTTTAGTTAAGCAATGGTTTCTTAGCTATGACTTCAAAAACACAAGCAATACCAGAAAAAAATAATTTGGACTTCACGAGAATTAGAAACTTGTGTTGCAAATGATATCATCAAGAAGGCAAAAAGACAGCCCATGGAATAGGAAAACAAACTGCAAATTACAAACCTGATAATGGACTTGTATCAGAATATATTAAAAACTCAGCAATAAAAAGACAACCCGATTTGAAGTGGGCAAATGATTTGACTAGACTTTTCTTTAAAGAAGATACGTAATGGCCAGGTGCGGTGGCTAACACCTGTAATCCTTGCAGTTTGGGAGGCTGAGGCGGGTGGATCACCTGAAGTCGGGAGTTCGATAACAGCCTGGCCAATGTGATGAAAACCCATCTCTACTAAAAATACAAAAATTAGCCGGTGTAGTGACGTGCACCTGCAGTCCCAGCTACTCGGGAGGCTGAGGCAGAAGAATTGCTTGAACCTGGGAGACAGAGGTTGCAGTGAGCCGAGATTGTGCCACCGCACTGCAGCCTGCGCAACAAGAGCAAAACTCCATCTCAAAAAAAAGATACGTAATGGTCAAATGAGCACACGAAAAGATGCTCAACCTCACTAATCATTAGTGAAATCAACACCGCAACAAGAGTCTGCTTTACGCCCACTAGGATGGCTATAATCAAAAAGATGAACACGTTTTAAGGATGTTGTGGAGAAATAGCAATCCTGATAGCCTGCTGCTGGGAGTGTAAAATGTTGTAGACTCTTTGAAAAACAATTTGGCAATTCCTTAAAAATTTAAACAGAGTTTAAACACAACCCAGTAATTTCACTCCTGGGTGTATACCCAAGAGACATGAAAACACATCCACATATAAACTTGTATAGGGATGAATGTCTGTAGCAGCATTATTCATGATTACCCCAAACTGGAAACAACACAAATGTCCATCAACATTTCTTGATGGATAAATAAAATGCGGTATAACCATAGAGTGGAATACTATTCAGCTGTGAAAAGAAATAACGTACTGGCTGGGTGCAGTAGCTCATGCCAGTAATCCCAGGACTTTAGGAAGCTGAGGTGGGAGGATCGCTTGAGTCCAGGAGTTCGAGACCAGCCTGGGCACCATAGTGAGGCATAGTCTTCTCAAAAAATTTAAAAATTAGCCAGGTTCCAGGCACGATGGCTCATGTCTGTATTCTCAGCACTTTGGGAGGCCGAGGCGGGCAGATCACCTGAGGTCGGGAATTCGAGACCAGCCTGACCAACGTGGAGAAACCCCGTCTCTACCAAAAATACAAAATTAGCCAGGCATGGTGGTACATGCCTATAATCCCAGCTACTTGGGAGGCTGAGGCAAGAGAATCACTTGAACCCAGGAGGCGGGGCCTGCAGTGAGCTGAGATTGCACCATTGCACTCCAGCTGGGACAACAAGAGCAAAACTCTGTCCAAAAAAAAAATGAGCCAGGTGTGTTGGTACAGCTACTTGGAAAGCTGAGGTATGAGAATTACGTAAGCCCAGGAGGTTGAGGCCGAAGTGAGCTTTGATTGCACACCACTGTACTCCAGCCTGGGCAACAGAGTGAGACTCCATCTGAAAAGAAAGAAAAAAAGAAAAAGAAATAAAGTACTGATACATGCTACATGCTACAACACAAATGAAGTTTTTTTTTTTTTTGAGATGGAGTTTTGCTCTTATTGCCCAGGTTGAAGTGCCATGGTGTGATCTTGGCACACTGCAGCCTCTGCCTCCTGGGTTCAAGCAATTCTCCTGCCTCAGTCTCTCGAGTAGCTGGGACTACAGGCGTGTGCCATCACACCCAGCTAATTTTTGTATTTTTAGTAGAGACGGGGTTTCACCATGTTGGCCAGGCTGTTCTTGAACTCTTGATCTCAAGTGATCTGCCTGCCTTGGCCTCCCAAAGTACTGGGATTACAGGCATGAGCCATCATGCCCAGCCCACAAATGAACTTTGAAATCATTATGCTAAGTGAAAGAAATGAGTCACAAAAAAAACACATTGTATAATTCAATTTATATGAAATGTCCAGAATAGGCAAATCTAAAGAGGTAAAATTAGAAAAATGTTTGTTAAGAGCTGGGTGTGGAAGTTGGAGGAGTAAAAGGGAGATAGAGAGTAATAGTTGATGGGCATGGTTTTTTTTAGGAGGACGAAAATATTTAAAGTTAGATTGGGGTGATAGTTGCACCATCCTGTGAACTTAGTAAAAAGCATTGAGTTGTAGGTTTTAAATGAGTAAATGTTATGGTATATGACTTATAACTCAGAAAGATGTTTTTTTTAAAAAATAACTTCAATAAGGGGCAAGTAGAACTCACATACCTCCAGAAATAATACCTGAAGAAAGATACAATATCATTTTGTAGTATTCTGTCTGGGAATGAATAACTGGAATCTAACATGAGGAAACAGAAAAGAAATTGCAAACTTTTCTGAAACATAAATGGTCTGTATTTTTCAAAATCGCCAGTATCCTGAAGGACAAACAATAGTTGGGGAAATTTGCCAGATTAGGGACATGCCACATGTGATCCCGGACTATATCCTGGAGAGAAAAATGTCTTAAAGGATATATTTGGGATGATTAACAAAATTAGAATGTGGATTATAGATAAGATTAAAGTATTGCTGGGCAAAGTGGCCTCATGCCTGTAATCCCAGCACTTTGGAAGGCCGAGGCAGGTGGATCACAAGGTCAAGAGATTGCGACCATCCTGGCCAACATACTGACACTCCGTCTCTAGTAAAAATACAAAAACTGGCCAGGCGCGGTGGCTCATGCCTATAATCCTAGCACTTTGGGAGGCCGAGGCGCACCTCGTCTCACAAGGTCAAGAGATCGAGACCATCCTTGTCAACATGGTGAAACCCTGTCTCTACTAAAAATACAAAAATTAGCTGGGCACAGTGGCACATGCCTGTAGTCCCAGCTACTTGGGAGGCTGAGGCAGGAGAATTGCTTGAACCCAGGAGGCAGAGGTTGCAGTAAGCCGAGATCATGCCATTGCACTCCAGGCTGGGTAATAAGAGTGAAACTCCATCTCAAAAAAAAAAAAATACAAAAACTAGTCAGGTGTGGTGGTACGTGCCTGTAGTCCCAGCTACTCAGGAGGCTGAGGCAGGAGAATCGCTTGAATCCGGAAGATGGAGGTTGCAGTGAGCCAAGATTGCGTCAATGCACTCCAGCCTGGGTGACAGAGTGAGACGCTGTCTCAGAAAAAAAGTATTCTGTTAACGTTAAGTTTCCTGAACTTCATAACTGTACTATGGTTAGGTAAGAAAATATCTTTGTGCTTTTTTATTTATTTTTTTGAGACAGGGTTTCACTCTGTTACCCAGGCTGGAGTTCAGTGGCTTGATCCTGGCTCAGTGCTCACTGGAGATCATTTAACCTCCTGGGAACAAGTGATCCTCCCATCTCAGCCTCCCAAGTAGCTAGGGATGACAGGTGTGCACCACCACGCCTGGCTAATTTTTATTTTTAATTTTTTTGTAGAGATGGGGTCTCCTATGTTGCCCAGGCTGTCTTGAACTCCAAGCCTCAAGCTATCCTCCTGCCTCAGCCTCCAAAATGTTGGGATTGTAGGAGTGAGCCACTGTGCCTGGCCAATATCCTTGTTATAAGGAAGAAACCCTAAAGTGAGAGGCATGATGTGTGCAATTTACTCTACCACGGAGAGAATAAAAATCAACACAAAAGGAATATATACATGTTTACATCAAATTATTATACATTAATATATACATACACAAAAGTATGTGTATATATGTGCATAAAACAATATAAAGCATGTAACTGAATATAATATACATACACATACATATATATGTATACAGAGAGAGAGAGAATTATGACAAATAGACAAACTTAAAAAAATTCTCTGGATAAAAGATACACAAAAAATTCTCTAAATTAGTCTTGTAATTTTCCCACATGTTGAAGTCATTTCAAAATAAAAAGGTTTTATAATATAAGTCTTTGGGGGCCAGGTGTGGAGGCTCACATCTGTATTCCCTGTGCTCGGTGAGGCTGAGGTGGGAGGATTGCTTGAGCCCGGGAGTTTGAGACCAGCCTGGGAAATATAGCAAGACCCTGTCTCTGTAAAACTTTGAAAATTAGCTAGGTGTGGTGGTGTACATCTGTGCAGCTACTCCAGAGGCTGAGGCAGGAGAATCCCCTGAGTCCAGGGGTGAGCTGTAGTTAGCTACAATCACACCACTGCAGTCCAGTCTAAGTGACAGGGCAAGGCCTTAAAAAGTCTGAGTCTGGCTGGGCGTGGTGGTTCATGCCTGTAATCCCAGCACTTTGGGAGGCCAAGGCGGGCAGATCACTTGAGGTCAGGAGTTTGAGACCATTTTGGCTAACACAGTGAAACCCTGTCTCTACTAAAAATACAAAAAATCAGCCAGGCGTGGCGGCATGCCCCTGTAATCCCAGCTACTTGGGAGGCTGAGGCAGGAGAATCACTTGAACCCAGGAGGCAGAGGTTGCAGTGAGCTGAGATTGTGCCACTGCACTCCAGCCTGGGCAACAAAGCAAGTCTCTCTCTCTCACAAAAAAAAGTCTGAGTCCAACTTTGAAAAGTTTACCCTTTTATTTAAAAATAAATAAAACAAACAAAAAAAACCTTTTACAACAATATGACAAGAGATTAATAGGTTTTAGTTTTTTTTTTTTTTGAGATAGAGTCTCACTCTATCAGCTAGGCTAGAGTGCAGTAGCATGATCTGTGCTCAATGAAACCTCTACCACCCAGGTTCAAGCGATTCTCCTGCCTAAGCCTCCCGAGTAGCTGGGATTATAGGCATGAGCCACCATGCCCAGCCTAATAAGTATAAATTCTGTCTTTATGATCTCATGTGACACAGTGGAAGACACAGGTACCTGAAGATTAAAGAGGGTTTTTCACATTGCATGGGCCAAGTTCCCCAACTCTCCTTGTTTGCCTTAAAAAGGACAGTTTTCTGGGCTGTACATGGTCTCTGGCCTTGACCCTAGCTGGCTGCGCAGAGAAAAGCAGAGGTCACTCTTCTCCAAATGGAGCCTCCATGACCTGATTTACATTGTTAATCAAACTACCATTTCCAACCCCATATCTGGTAGATAAGGCTATTCTAGTTTGGATTATGGTGTAGGACCTTAGATTTATTCACTGACCCTCACATAATAGTAGCCTCTTCTCTACAGAACTAGGTTTTTACTTGTTATTTTTAAGAAATAAACAACCTATTACTTAGGAATAGAAACTAAGATGGAAAACTAAAGAAAAGCAAGAAATTATCAACACAGGATAGTGATTAGCTGAAAGCTGGGGAAGGGAAAATGGAGGGAAATGCAGCTGTAGGAAGAACATTAAAGGTACTAGCAATGTTTTATTTATTAACATGAGTGTATAGGGATGTGTCTATGTGTGTGTATGTGTGTATGTTTGAGACAGGGTTTTACTCTGCTGCCCAGGCTGGAGTGCAGTGGTGCGATCTTGGCTCACTGAAATCACCACCTCCCAGGTCCAAGTGATTCTCATGCCTCAGCCTCCTAAGCAGCTGGAATTATGGGTGCCTGCCACGACACCTGGGTAATTTTTGTATCTTTAGTAGAGAACGGGGTTTCACCATGTTGGTCAAGCTGGTCTCGAACTCCTGATCTCAAGTGATCCATCCACCTCAGCCTCCCAAAGTACTGGGATTATAGGCATGAGCAACCACACCCAGCCCTGAATATCTGCCTTAGGTACTGTTGCCTTCCTGGGGTGAAGGACGTCAATGACCATTTATTTCCTTTGAAGCAGTGGGTTAGTCATGAACTTTATAATTTGGATAGTTCCTGTGTCGTTCATGATGGTGGTCAATCCTGAGATGACCAGGGAAGGAAATAGGGCGGACTACTTTAAAACAGTTTTTTCCTCAAGGAATTTCAATGATCATCTACAATCCATTTTTAAGTACTCAAGTAGTTCTGTATGGTTAGAGGAAGGGTGAATGTGACAGAGTGTACAAGGCGAATCTCTAGAGGCAGACAATGCCAGGTCATGAAGAGCCTTGTGTGCTGAAACCATGCTGTGTTTCAGGGAGGTCTCTACCTAAGCCTGGATGAAGACCAGGTAGGTGCTGCCAGTGACCTCCACCCCTAGCCTTGCTTCATCAGTGCATCTGGGGTAGATCAGGACACACTGTGGAACTCCAGTAACACGTAATGTGGAAGCTCACAGGAAATGCCTTAGCTTCTTAAATCAGGTCAGCATTTTTTTTGGAGAAACAACTCTTGCCTTGCCACTGGGCTTTGGTAGAAGTTGAACATTTAGACATTAGCCACCAAGGTACTAGGTAAGCTGAGCTGCCTTACATGGACCAGGTGTCAGCTGATCCAGTCACTGCACTGCTGCTCCTCACTGGTACTACATCATCCAAAGGAACAGGTATGTGTAACAAGGACTAGACCAGAACAGGCCCTGGAAGACAACTGCTTAAGAACAGATGGATCAAGGGCTCGGTGCGGTAGCTCACGCCTGTAATCCTAACACTTTGGAAGGCCAAGGCAGATGGATAACCTGGGGTCAGGAGGTTGAGATCAGCCTGGCCAACATGGCGATACCCTGTCTCTACTAAAAATTCAAAAATTAGCTAGGCGTGGTTGGGCATGCCTGTAATCCCTACTACTTGGGAGGCTGTGGCAGGAGAATTGCTTGAACCTGGGAGGCAGAGGTTGCAGTAAGCTGAGATCATGCCACTATACTCCAGCCTGGGTGGCAGAGTGAGACTCCATGCCCCCGACCAAAAAAAAACAAAAAACAAGAAAAACCTGATGGATCATATTTGCAGTGTGTCTACTCACAGTGCACTCTGGCCCCTGCTTAACTGTGGACACTACTGTGTCCTTATGAAGAATTCTTCACTAAATCCAACTGAATGAGGAGAAACTATTTTGAGCCTGGTTTACCAGTGGAATTTGTGGTGTCACTAAGAAGTTGTCCTGGGGCTGGGCATGGTGGCTCATGACTGTAATCCCAGCATTTTGGGAGGCTGAGGTGGGCAGATCACCTGGGGTCAGTAGTTGGAGACCAGCCTGGCCAACATGGTAAAACCCCATCTCTACTAAAAATACAAAGCTGGGCATGGTGATACATGCCTGTAATCCCAGCTACTCAGGAGGCTGAGGCAGGAGAATCGCTTGAACCTGGAAGGTGGAGGTTACAGTGATCAAAGATGGCATCATTGCATTCCAGCCTAGGCAACAAGAGCAAGACTCCGTCTCAATCAATCAATCAATCAATCAATCGAAGTTGTCCTGAAGGACAGTGAAGCAGAAAAGTCTTCCAGGCAGATAGAACATTAAGCAGCACATCTCCTTGTCTACCTCATCAAAAAGAGATTAGCCTGAATTGAGAACCTACCTCAATTCACAGATAAGGCTGGTGGCTGGACTGAATGATCAGTGATTTGGAATGACCTTGATTTGGAGGGTAGCTGCTTTGGGGAGGAGGTTTGAGGATAGACTTCTCAGACTGAGCCAGTAGTATGCAAAACTCTATGCCCAGATATATGTTCACCAACAGCCCGAGGAAGAAGGCTCCTAATAACCAGATTGGCAAGATGACTGGAGCCAGCTTCCTTCTCCTACCACATCAGTGCTTGCTCAATGACTCATGAATAAAGTGGCAGTGGTGTCAAGGCGGGAGCTGTGCAAAACCTCATCATCGTGAACTTCCCTTCACCAAAGCCAGCCTTGGGTATCATGGGCTCATGACCAGGCTTCAGCCCAGCATGCCAGTGGCAGCCACCAGTCTTGAGTCCCTAGTATGGTATCACTTCCGGTATCAGCTGTTACGTGGTAGGTTGATTACGTAACATAGGACCTCTTTGGTCCTTAAGGGGTTAACAACCAATCCTCATAAGGAGGGACACAAATGCTTACTTTGCATTTGTTTTCTTTGGCTGTTGTAGCACTGCCATCCATGGACTTACAGAATGTTTTACATGTCACAGGACTCCAGAATAATATTACCTCTAACCTAAAAAATCAGTCCACACTGAAAAAAGAAAAGGACTGGGGTTTATCTTCTCAGGATTCATTGATCTTACTGTGTACTCAATCACCTAACAGCAGCTAGCTGCTCATTTAGAAGGGTAGCATGGACCATTATGGTCAAGTAGAAACAATCATGTAATCACCACCTGCTCCAGAGAGACGAAAACTTTCCCATCCGAGTGGCACTGGACATGCAGAATCATGCAGATACGAAAAAGCAGCATATCTGAGGCATTGCAGGTAGTTGAAAAGGGCAGAAAATGGGGCCGGCAGGTGAGCTTTGTAGGTCCCACTGAGCAACCTAGGCTTTCCCCCACAGGTGATAGGAAGTCAAAGACGGTTGCTATGAGAGTGACAGGGACCAGGACAATTTACATTTTGGAGGAAAGCTTCATAACCCTCCTCCCCTCTGCAAGCCTTGCCTCCAAGCATACCCCCTTCCCCACAAGGATAATTTATTTCATGGGTCCTTGACGTTTTTAATATTGTGTCCACAAATTCTTTGACACTATTCCTTCCCGGAGGTGGGGCTTCCTGTTTCCCTTACGCTGGATTTGGTGACAGGCATCTAACAAAACAATGAAAAAGAACAACTTTACAGTGGAGAAATCTGCTTAACTAAACCATTGAAGTTAATATCACGTAGCCTCTGATATGATGTGATGAGACAGACACGTCACCTGTCCCATTCTTCCCAAAAGCTAAGTAAGGGGTACACAGAAACTTTCTGTACTGTCTTTGCAACTCTTCTGTTAAATCTGAAATTATTACAAAATGAAAGGTTAAAAAATGATTTCAGAGTAAAAATGTTTAAAAGGGCAGATGACTTTGCGTCCAAAAGATCCTCAGTAAATGGGTTATTTATTTATTTATTTATTTATTTATTTTTGAGACAGGGTTTCACTCTTTCTCCCAGGCTGGAGTGCAGTGGTGTGATCTCAGCTCACCACAACCTCTGTCTCCCAAGCTCAACCGATTCTCCTGCCTCAGCCTTCCAAGTAGCTGGGATACAGGCATATGCCACCACATCTGGCTAATTTTTGTATTTTTAGTAGAAATGGGGTTTCGCCATGTTAGCCAGGCTGGTCTTAAACGCCTGACCTCAAATGATCCACCTGCCTCAGCCTCCCAAAGTGTTGGGATTATAGGTGTGAGCCATCATGCCTGGCCTGTTTTTTTTGTTTGTTTGTTTTTTGAGACATAGTCTCGCTCTGTCCCCTAGGCCGAAGTGCTCAATCTCAGCTCACTGCAACCTCTGCCTCCCAGGTTCAAGCGATTCTTGTGTCTCAGCCTCCCAAGTAGCAGGGATTACAGATTTAAGCCACCACGCCTGGCTAATTTTTGTATTTTTAGTAGAGATGGGGTTTCGCCATGTTGACCAGGATGGTTTCGAACTGCTGACCTCAGGTGATCTGCCCCTCTTGGCCTCCTAAAGTGTTGGGATTACAGGCGTGTGACACTGTGCCCAGCTTTGGCCTGGATTTTTAAAGAATATATTTCAGCCAGGCACAGTGGCTCATGCCTGTAATCCTAGTGCTTTGGGAGGCCGAGGTGGATGGATCACGAGATCAGAAGTTCAAGACAAGCCTGACCAACATGGCGAAACCCCATCTCTACTAAAAATACAAAAATTAGCCAGGTGTTGTGGCACACGCCTGTAATCCTAGCTACTCAGGAGGCTGAGGCAGCAGAATCGCTTGAACCCAGGAGGTGGAGGTTGCAGTGAGCCAAGATCTCACCACTGCACTCCAGCCTGGGCAACAGAACAAGACTCCGTCTCAAATAATAATAATAATAATATATTTCAAGCAGAGTGAAAGTGATTCTACATGGAAGGATGATATTCAAGAAGGAATGATGAGGGAGGAAAGTGTAAGTACTTGGGTAACTCTAAACAAACATCAAACACATAATAATGTTTCAAGAGTTTAAAAAAAAGAGAGACATGTATATGACAAAAGTATCAAGTATATTCAGGGGGATATAACCGTTAAATTGTTCTAGGATTCTTGTGACAGTCAAGATGATGCTAAAGATATTAGCTTTAGACTTTGATACACACAGACACACACACACACAGACACACACACACACACACACACACATATCTCTGGGCCGGGTGCAGTGGCTCATGCCTGTAATCCCAGCACTTTGGGAGGCCAAGGTGGGGGATTCACAAGGTCAAAAGATCAAGACTATCCTGGCCAACATGGTGAATCCCCATCTCTACTAAAAATACAAAAATTAGCTGGGCGTGGTGGCGCATACCTGTAATCCCAGCTACTCAGGAGGCTGAGGCAGGAGAATCACTTGAACCCTGGAGGTTGCAGTGAGCCGAGATCATGCCATTGCACTCCAGCCTGGATGACAAGAGCAAGAATCCCTCTCAAAAAAAAATTATGAGTTTATTTAAAAAAAAAAAAATATATATATATTCCAAATAAGTAAATGTTTTAAAAAATCTAAACAAAAAATTCCAATAGAAGGCAATAGAGTAGCTACAAATAAATACAGAAAAGACGTGAGGCTGGGTGTGGTAGCTCACACTGTAATCCCAGCACCCTGGGAGGCTGGGGTGGGCAGGTTGCTTGAGTTCAGGAGTTCCAGACCAGCCTGGGAAACATGGTGATACCCTATCTCTATCAAATAAATACAAAACTTAGCCACACATGGTGGCGTGCGCCTGCAGTCCCAACTACTTGGCATGCTGAGGCCGGAGGATCGCTGAGCCTAAGAAGTTGAGGCTGCAGTGAGCTGAGATTATACCACTGCACTCCAGCCTTGGCAACAGAGTGAGACCCTGTCTCAAAAAAAAAAAAGAGAAAGAAAAAAAGAAAAGACATAAGCCATGTGCAGTGGCTTGCATCTGTAGTCCTAGCTATTCTGGAGACTGAGGTGGGAGGATGACCTGAGGCCAGGAGTTTGATACCATCCTGGGCAACACAGCAAGATCCAGTTGCTACAAAAAAATTTTTTTAATTAGTTGAGTGTTACAGGCAAGAGCCTGTAGTCCCAGCTATTCAAAAGGTTGGGGCAGGAGGATCCCTTGAGCCCAGGAGTTCCATTGAACTGTGATCATGCCACTGCACTCCAGCCTGGGCATTGACTAGACTAGGTCTCAAAAATGAAACAGAACAAACAAAAGAAAATAGAAATAAGAAAATATTAAAGATAAAGATGGAAATTAAGGGCAGAGAAGACATACAATGGAGAAAATCAATAAAGTCAGACATTGTTTTTTGAAAAAATTCATAGCATTGATAAATTTGTCAATAACATTCAAGGCAAAAAAAGAGGCAAAAAACCAATATTAAGAATGATAAAATGTATTTACAGATACAACAGAAATCGCATGGCTTATAAAAGAATATTATAAACAACTTCCTGAAAACTAAAATGAAATGATACAATCTTAGAAAAATATGTTATCAAAACTGGTTACAGAAGATAGAAAACCATAATAATCTTACGATCATTAAGAAACTGAATCAGTGGTCGGGCAAGGTGGCTCATGCCTGTAATCCCAGCACTTTGGGAGGCCAAGGCAGGCAGGTCACGAGGTCAAGAGTTCAAGACCAACCTGGCCAACATGGTGAAACCCCATCTCTACTAAAAATACAAAAATTAGCTAGGCATGGTGGCTCGTGCCTGTAATCCCAGCTGCTCTGGAGGCTGAGTCAGGAGAATTGCTTGAACCGGGATCCAGGAGGTGGAAGTTGCAGTGAGCCGAGATCGCACCATTGCACTCCAGCCTGGGCTACAGAGGGAGACTCTGTCTTAAAACAAAAACAATTAAAAAAGAAATTGAATCAGTACAGCAAACATTCTCCTACAAAGAAAATACCAGGTCTGGATGGTTTTATTGATGAATTTTCCCAAATGTTTAAAGAACAAATGATTATGTTTTATAAAACTTTCTAGAGTATAGAAAAAGGAGAAACAATCCTGTCTTATTTCATTAAGCAACCATAACGTTGACACAAAATCAAGCAACAGGCTGGGTGTGGTGGCTCACATCTGTAATCCCAGCACTTTGGGGGGCCAAGGAGGGTAGATCACCTGAGGTCAAGGGTTCAGGACCAGCCAACACGGCAAAACCCTGTCTCTACTAAAAATACAAAAGTTAGCTGGGCATGGTGGCACACACCTGTAATCCCAACTACTAGGTAGGCTGAGACAGGTGAATCACTTGAACCCAGGAGGTGGAGGTTGCAGTGAGCTGAGATTGCACCACTGCATTCCAGCCTGGATGACAGAGCAAGACTGTCTCAAAACAAAAATCAAAACAACTCTTAGCAATGTGGAAATAGAAGGGAACTTCTTCACCCTCATGCAGAGCATCCTCAAAATACCTACAGCAAACATCACTCTTAATTTGAAAGCATTCCTTGTAAGATTAGAAGCAAGATAAGGGTACCAACTGTCACTGCACAAATGACAAAAAGAGAAAGGATACCTTTATGTAAATGAGTAATAGGAGCTTCCACTCAACAAAAAACACCATTAACAAGACTGAAAAGAAAAGCTTAAAACTAAGGAGCATAATATGTAACATACATGAACTGACATGTATCAGTACCTTGAATATATGAAGAACTAAGAAAAATGTAAGCAATCCAAGAGAAAAATAGATAAAAGACTTGAAGAAGAGCTTCCCAGAAAAGAAAACTCAAATGGCCAATAAAGGTCAATCTCACTAGTACTCAAAAAAATGCAAATTAAAATACTTCGCATTTATATTGTGGTCACTATATAACTCAGACTAGTTTAGTGCCTTAACTATATACAGTAACTTTAAAAATTCTCACAACAATCCTATATGATAGTATGGTAGGTATTAGTTCAGTTCACTAATATGCCTTGCATGAGAATCCTTAAAATCATGTAGTATAAGTTCACTACACTTTGTTCTTTTTCAAAATTTTATGACAATCCTTTGTATTTCCATAAGACTTTAGAATTTGCTTGTCAGTTTCCTTCCTTCCTTCCTTCCTTCCTTCCTTCCTTCCTTCCTTCCTTCCTTCCCTCCCTCCCTCCTTTCTTTCTCTCTCTCTCCTCTCTCTCTCTTTTTCTCTTTCTTTCATGGAGTTTGGCTTTTAGCACTCAGGCTGGAGTGCAGGGACATGATCTCAGCTCACTGCAACACCTGCCTTCTGGGTTCAAGTGATTCTCCTGCCTTAGCCTCCCGAGTAGCTGGGATTACAGGCATGCACCACCATGCCTGCTTACTTTTGTATTTTTAGTAGAAATGGGGGTCTCACCATGTTGGCCAGGCTGGTCTTGAACTCCTGACCTCACATATTCTGCCCACCTTGGTCTCCCAAAGTGCTGGGATTACAGGCATGAGTCACCACGCCCAGCCTGCTTGTCAGTCTCTATAAACAAAGCTTGCTGGGATTATGACTACAATTGCATTGAATCCATAGATCAATTTGAGAATAATTGATATCTTTTTTTTTTTTTTGAGAAGTTTTGTTCTTGTTGCCCAAGCTGGAGTGCAATGGTGCGATCTTGGCTCTCTGCAACCTCCTTCTCCCGGTTTCAAGCCATTCTCCTTCCTCAACCTCCCAAGTAGCTGGGATTACAGGCACCCTCACCATGCCTGGCTAATTTTTGTATTTTTAGTAGAGACGGGGGTTTCACCATGTTGGCCAGTCTGGTCTCCAACTCCTGACCTCAGGTGATCCACCCACCTCAGCCTCCCAAAGTGCTGGGGTTACAGTTTTGAGCCACTGCGCCCAGCTGGGAATAATTGATATCTCAACAACACTGAGTTTGCCAACCACAAAACAAGGAGTATCTTTCCATTTTCTTAGTTCTTTTTTTTTTTTTATTTTGAGACAGAGTGTCACTCTTATTGCTCAGGCTGGAGTGCAATGGCGTGATCTTGGCTCACTGCAACCTCTGCCTCCTGAGCTCAAGTGATTCTTCTTCTGCCTCAGCTTCCCAAGTAGCTGGGATTACAGGTGCCCGCTATCATGCCCAGCTAATTTTTTTTTTTTTTTTTGTATTTTTAGTAGAGTCCGGGGTTTTACTATGTTGACCATGCTGGTCTCAAACTCCTGACCTCAGGCCATCCACCTGCCTCCTCCTCTCAAAGTGCTGGGATTACAGGCATAAACCACTACACCTGGCCCCATTTTCTTAGTTCTTAGCTTTTGGCAATATTTTGTAGCATTCAATGAACAAATCTTGCACTTATTTTGTCAGATTTATCCCAAAAGCTTTTGTTTTGTTTTATTTTTGTTTTGTTTGTTTTGTTTTTGATTTTGAGATGGAGTCTCACTCTGACACCAGGCTGGAGTGCAGTGGCACAATCTCTGCTCACTGCAGTCTCTGCTCACTGCAACCTCCGCCTCATGGTTCTAGTGATTCTTCTGCCTCAGCTTCCGAGTAGCTGGGACTACAAACGCGCACCACCAGGCCTGGCTAATTTTTGTATTTTTAGTAAAGACGGGGTTTCACCATGTTGGCCAGGATGGTCTTGATCTCTTGACTTCATGATCCGCCCACCTCGGCCTCCCTTAAGTGCTGGGATTACAGGTGTGACAAAGCTTTCATATTTTCAAGCTACTGTAAAAAGCTAGTGATTTGTTGTTTCTTTTTTGGTTTTAATCTCCAATTGTTCGTTGTTAGTATATAGAAATACACTTCATTTTTTTAAAATTTCTGCTAAAATACGCAAAGCATAAAATTTACCATCTTAACAATTTTTAGGTGTTCACTTCAGTGGTGTTAAAAATACATTGATATTGTACAACCATCACCACTATTCATCTCTAGAACTCTACCTATTAAATAATAACTCCCCATTTTTCCTTTCTTCCAGGACGGGGCAACTACCATACAATTTTCCATCTCTGTAAATCTGTCTACTTTATATAAGGGAAATCATATATTTATCTTTCTGTGACTGGCTTATTTCACTTGACACAATGTCCTCAAGTTTCAATGATGTGGCATATGTAAGAAATTCCTTCCCTTTTTAAGGCCCAATAATATTCCACTGTATGTATATACCATATTTTGTTTATCCATTTTTCTGCTGATGAACATTTGTGTTGCTGCCACTTCTTGGTTACTGTGAATACTGCTGCTATGAACATGGGTATATAAACATCTCTTCAAGATTCTGTTTTCAATTTTTTTTTTTAAGATGGAGTCTCACTCTCCTTGGCCAGGCTGGAGTGCAGTGGTGCAATCTTGGTTCACTGCAACCTCAGCCTCCCAGATTCAAGAAATTCTCCTGCCTCAGCCTCCCCAGTAGCTGGGATTACAGGCTTGCACCACCACACCCAGCTAATTTTTGTATTTTTAGTAGAGATGAGATTTCACCATATTGGCTAGGCTGGTATCGAATTGACCTTGTAATTTGCCCGCCTCAGTCTCCCAAGGTGCTGGAATTACAGGAGTGAGCCACCATGCCCGGCCAGTAATTTGTATATATTTTTTGGAAAAACGTCTGTCCAAGTATCTTGACCAATTTTAGATTGGGTTGTTGTTTTTATACTTGATGTTTGCATATTGATGTTTTTTTTTTTTTTGATATGCAGTATTGATCAGTCGCCCAGGCTGGAGTGCACAATCTTGGCTCACTGCAACCTCTGTTCAAGTGATTCTCCTGCTTTAGCCTCCTGAGTAGCTGGGACTACAGGTGCATGCCACCATACCTGGCTAATTTTTGTATTTTTAGTAGAGACGGGGTTTCACCATTTTGGTCTGGAGATACACCCCTGACCTGCTGATACACCCTCCTTGGCCCACCAACATGCTGGAATTGCAGGCGAGAGCCACTGCACCCGGCTGTATATTGATCTTATATCCTGCAAGCTTGATAAACTTATTAATTCTAGTTGTTTGTTGGATATTCTAGATAGACAATCATGTCATCTGTGAATAAAGACACCTTTCTTTCTTTCCGATCTGGATGCTTTTTAATTCTTTTTCCTTACTGTTCTGCTTAGAACTAATAGTACCATGTTGGGTAGCGAAGTGGTAACAACAGGCCTCTTTGCTATGATCATGTCTTAGAGGGAAAGTATTTGTCTTTCATCATTAATATCATGTAGGTTTTTCGAAGATGTCCCTTATTATTGTGAGGAAGTTCCTTCCTATTTCTAATTTGCTCATATTTTATCAGGAATAGATGGATTTTGTCAAATGCTTCTCTCTCTGTTGAGATAACATATGACTTTTCCTTTTTAGTCTGTCAACATGATGAATTACATTGATTGGTTTTCAAATGTTAAAGCAGCCTTGCATTCCTAGGATAAAGCCAGCTCGTCATGCTCATAAAGGACATCCATCTCTTTTCTTGGAATGCCTTTGTCTGGTTTTGGAATGAGAGTAATGCTAACTTCATAAAGTGAGTTGGGGAATATTCCCTCCTCTTCAAATTTGTAGAAGAATTTGAGTAAAATTGGTTTTATTTATTCATTAAATGTTTGGTAGAATTTATTAGAGAAATAATCAGTGCCTGAATTTTAATTATAATTTTTTTCATTTTTATAGATATAGGATTATTCAAATCATATACTTATCTTTTGTGACTTTTAGTACATTGTCTTTCAAGAAATTTTTTCATTCATTCTAAGTTCTTAAATGTATTGCCATAAAGTTGTTCACAATATTCCTTTTTTAAATGCACTTAGAATCTATAGTTATGTTTTTTCATTCCTCACATTGTTAATTTAAGTTTTCTGTTTCCCTAGTTAATCTTCTTAGAACCTTATCAATTTTCTTAAGCTTTTCAAATAAGTCTTTTGGTTTCATTGATTTTCTCTATTACTTTTCCACTTTCCATTTCATTGATTGGCGCTCTTCATTATTTCCTCCTTTCTACTTATTATGGGGTTTATTATTTTACTTTTATTTTTTTTTACAATTTTTTGAGTAGATGCTTAGTTAATGGATTTGAGACATCTCTTCTAATATAGTAATTTAAATTTCTCTCTAGGTATAGATTTAGCTGTATTCCATACATTTTGATATGTTTCTTTCTATGTGCATTCAGTAAAACATCTGTTCAAATCTCTGAAACATCTGTTTTAGAAGTTTTCTAACTTCTCTTGTCATTTTCTCTTTGACTTATGTTGTTTGATTTGCAAGTATTTGATTTTCCAAACTAATTTTGTTTTGATCAGAGATCATACTTCATATAATTTTAATCTCTTAAGTTTCCTGAAATTTATTTTACAACACAGAACATAGTCCATCTTGGTGGATATATTCTGTACACTGGCAGAGAGTAGCTCAAGTTAATTGACAATATTGTTCAAGTATTCTATATCATTATTCCTTTTCTTTCTACTTAAAAACATCAGTTATTAACATAGTGCTGAAATCTTAAACTTTAATTGTGGATTTCTCTATTTTTCCTTTTGGCTCTCAGTTTTTGATTCGGCATTTTGAAGTCTGTTATTTGTTCCATAAGCATTCTGGATTATTGTGTCTACTTGATAAATTGACTCTCTTACCATTCTGAAATATCTGTCTTTATTCCTGGTAATATTCCATGTTCTGAAATCTGTCTGTTTGATAATAATACAGTCACTCCATCATTCTTTTGGTTAGTGTTTGCCTGGCATGTATTTTTCATTCTTTTGCATTTAACATATTTGTATCTTTTTCTTTTAAAGATGGGGTTTCACCATGTTGGCCAGGCTGGTCTTGAACTCCTGATCTCAGGTGATCCACCCACCTCGGCCTCCCAAAATGCTAGGATTACAGGTATGAGCCACCGCGGCCGGCCATATTTGTGTCTTTTAATCTAAAATGTGTTCCTATAGACAGCACTTATTTTGTTCTTGCTTTTATTTTTAAATTTTTTTAGAGATGGAGTCTCACTCTGTCACCCAGGCTGGATTGCAGTGGCGCCATCTCGGCTCACTGCAACCTCCGCCTCCTGGGTTCAAGCGATTCTCCTGCCTCAGCCTCCCGAGTAGCTGGACTACAGATGCATGCCACCACACCTGGCTCATTTTTGGATTTTTAGTAGAGATGGGGTTTCACCATATTGGCCAGTCTGGTCTCGAACTCTTGACCTCGTGATCTGCCTGCCTAGGTCTCCCAAAGTGCTGGGATTGCAGGCATGAGCCACTGCACCCGGCCTTGTGCTTGCTTTTATATACAATCTGCTAATCTCTGCCTTTTAGTTTGATGGTTAGACCACTAAGGTTTAATATAATTATCAATATAGTTGAGTTTAAGTGTATCAACTTGCTATAGTTTTCTATTTGTCTCATATATTTTTTGTTTTTTATTCTTTTCCTGTTTTCTTCCCAATTATTTTTGTGACTCTTTTATTTCCACTATTGGCCTATTAGCTGTACTGTAGTTTTTATTATTACTTTTAGTGGTTGTTATATGGTGTACATATGCACCTTTAGCTTACTACAGTCTACCTTCAAATAATAATATGCCACTATATGTGCAGTGTAAAATTTTGTCACCGTTATTACCATTTCTCTACATTCTCCCATTATCCATTTTACTATTACATAAATTTTAAACCTCATAATGCATTATTAATTTACCTTACACAGTCATCTTATAAAGAATAAAAAAATTGTACTTATCCACACATTTCACATTTACAGAGTTCTCTCTTTCTCTAAGATGGAGTCTTTTTCTGTTGCCTAGGCTGGAGTGCAGCGGTGAGATCTTGACTCACTGCAATCTCCTCTTCCTGGGTTCAAGTGAGTCTCCTGCCTCACTTCCTGAGTAGCTGGGACTACAGGCACATGCCACCACACCTGGCTAATTTTTCTATTTTTACTAGAGACGGGGTTTTTACCATATTGATCAGGCTGGTCTTGAGCTCCTGACCTGAGGTGATCTACCCACCTCAGCCTCCCAAAGTGCTGGGATTACAGGCATGAGCCACAAGTTCTAAATATTTATCTATAAATCAAAATTTCAGTCTAGTATCCTTCCCCTTTATTTTTGAAGAAACATCTTCACTATTTCTGGAAGTTCATGTTTGCTAGTGATAAGCTACCTTGACTTTCCAGCTTCCCTCCCTCCCTCCCTCCTTCCGTGTGTGTGTGTGTGTGTGTGTGTGTGTGTCTCTCTCTCTCTCTCTCTCTCTCTCTCTCTCTCTCTCTGTCCTGGAAGCTCAGGTTTTCTGGTGATAAACTATCTTAGCTCCTCCCCTCCCCTCCCCTTTGCTCCCTCCCTTCCCCCACCTCCCCCCACCCCCGCTCCCCGCTTTGACCCCTCCCTCCCTTACTCCCTCCCTCCTTCCCTTCCTTCCCTTCCTTCCCTTCGTTCCCTTCCTTCCCTCCCTCCCTCCCTTCCTTCCCGACAGGTCTTGCTCTGTCACTCAGCCTGGAGTGCGGTGGTGCAATCATGGTTCACTGCAGCCTTGACTCAAGCAATCTTCCCACCTCAGCCTCTCAAGATTGC